>JAXIVD010009531.1:2500-15236 GCA_036785275.1 Cancer borealis | reverse complement strand
GGAGGGGGGATGGGGGTGGGGCGGAAAGGGGGGAGGGCAGTTTGTACCAGAATGTGAAGGGAGGGAGTACGTGATGGTGATGGGTGATTGATAGTGGAAGGAGGAGGAGGAGAAGGAGGAGGAGGAGGTGAGGAGGAACACATAGGAACACATAGGAAGAACAAACAGCAACAGGCCTACTGGCCCTTACGAGGCTGTTTGTGATAGACTAGACTACACTATCTAATCTGGGGTGAAGGATACAGGATAGTAAGGGTGAGGAGGATTCTCCCACCAGCCACGACTGCAGAGAGAGGAAGGCCAACCATGCAATATAAGTAAAAATAAATTAAATAAATGCGTGGAATTAGATTAGACTAGCCTATTACTACTGGTCACTAACACTACTTCCTGGCAAGCGATGTCAGGCCCCTAGCGACGTCCTTCCGAATCGAGATTTTGTAATTACGGTACATTAGAAGGAACTTGCTCAAAGTTTACTATGTTGACGAATAATGTTTGTAGTTGTGGGATTGGTTTCTAAATATTTGTCCAGTCTATTTTTGAATGTATTAATTGTTTTACTGTCGACGACATTGGCGGGCAGGGAGTTCCAAACGTTAACGATCCGATTGAAAAAGAATTGTTTGGGCTTCGTTTGATGTGAATCTTTTACCAGTAATCTCAAAAGTATGACGTCTTGTTATATTTGATCGATCAAAAGTAATGTAATCTTCTGCATTGATATTATCAAATCCTTTAATTATCTTGAACATTTCAATTAAATCTCCTCTCATCCTTCGTTTTTCGAGGCTGAATAAGTTTAATTCTTTAAGTCTTTCTTCATAAGGGTTTATTTCTCAGCCTTGGAATAATTTTTCATTCACGCTGGACTCTTTCCAGTTTTGTCAATGTCCTTTCTGTAATATGGGGGACCAGAACTGTACGCAATACTCAAGATGAGGTCGTGACTAGTGAATTATGCAGTTTTTAATATAACTTTTTCTTGATTTATTTTCGAGAAGTACGCCCAATAAAGCCGGACCAGATCTGTTTAGCGTGTTTTAACTACCTCTGGAGCAATGCTGATTTGGGTTTTAAATCGTTTGATATTGTGATTCCTAGATCTTTTTCCTTATTTCACTGCAGAAAGTAGTTTTTCCATTCATTGAGTACTGAACGTGATCATTATTTTCTTCCGATGTGTAGTTACCTTACATTTATCAACGTTTAAATTTCATTTTGCCATTTATTTGGCCCAAGACGTTAGTCGATCAAGTTCTGATTGTAGAGACTTCTCTGTCACTTGTTCGAAGTTACTTTACTGGCAATGTTTCGGTATCGTCAGCGAATTTTTGATATTTTTGCATGAGATCCCATCATCTATGTCATTAACATATATCAGGAACAAAAATAGGGGCCAAGTTACTGAACCCTGTGTGGTACGCCACTTTTTACGTTTAACCATTGGAGAGGGAGACACCGTTTAAGACTACTCTCTGTTTACGTTCAGGAGAGCCAGTCCTGAAGGCCAATTGGTAGATGCTGACCAGAGATACCGGTGAGTCTTTAGTTTATTAATAGGCAATCGTTGATGGGGGAACTTTATCAAAGGGCCTTTTGAAAATCCAGATATATTGATATCTACTGCTCTGCTTTCATCGTACGTGTCAAAAACATTGTGAAAGAAGTCTAATAAGTTAGTTTAGACATGAACGTTTATTACGAAAACCATGTTGTGAGGGGTTTTTATTATATCGTTGTCTTCAAGGAATTTCACCATATTGTCGGCGAAGATTGGTCTCCATTAATTTACATACTACTTGACGTCAGACTGATTGGCCTATAATTTCCGGGTTTGTGACTTGTCTCCCTTTTTGAAGTATTGGGGGGTTACATTAGCACGTTTCCAATCTGATGGAACTTTACCAATCCTTAAGGATTTATTGAATATGATTTGCAAGCGGTTTACTGATCTGATGCTTGGACCTCTTTCAAGATTCTCGGGGGAAATTTTATCTGGTCCAGGGGTTTTATTAGTTTTTCATCTTATCGATTTTTTGTTCAAGCGTCATTTTCTACGATGATGTAAATCTTTTAAGAAGTTTTTCGGGTTCTTCTAGTCTCGAGTGGGTTGAAACGATTGAACAATCCTCTTCTGTAAATACGGGATGCAAAACAGTTATTAAGGGATTGTAGCCATTTCATTTTCTGTCGTTTGTGTGATTTCCTTGTCCTTTAGTAAGTGGGACCGATATTACAGGGTAAGGGGCTTTGTTTACTCTTAACAAAACTATAAAATTCTATATGATTAGATTTACATGATTCTGTTATATATTCTTCAAGGGTTTTTCTTGCTGGCGCTTTATTAGTCTCTTAGTTTCGCGACGAACTCTGTCAAACTCTACTTTGTCATCTTGGTTTTTAGTTGATATATACTTATCGTACGCGTGTTTTTTGAGAGAGAGACTGTTTTTTATCTCGTCGTTCCGCCATTTTGGTGTTTGTTCTTCCTTGCTGAACGTCTGTAACGATACGGTACACATACTCTAATAGCTTCGTTCAGCTTTGTGTGGTAAAGAGGCCTCCCATGACTTATCAATATCTGATTCTGACGTCTGACAACAGTTCACTCCAGTCAGGTGTCTTCTAGAATTGTTCGCATTCTTGGTGAGAATTTGCCCTTTTGGTAATTTGGGTACCCTCTCCCTACTGTCATTTACTTTTTATTTCCTTAATTTTCAAGCTGAACGTAATTATCCGATGGTCGCTTTGAGCTGAAAACGGCCAACATTTACGTTGCTGAGACTATCTCTTTCACTTGTTGAAAGACTGAGATCAAGGGGTATTTAAGTCGCTGCGTCGGTTCATTGAACGTGTTGATGTAATTCGCTCTCTAATAAATTCGTGTACGAGGTCGTGTCCTGTATGTTGATCTTAACGGATTTCCCCATCTCGTTACTGGCAAGTTAAAATCGGCCCATATATGATTGTTTCACATTGACTAATTGTTTCGGGGAGATTGATGTCGAAAAGCATAACGGTCAATAGTCAGCGGGTCTTCCTGGTGGTCTGTAAATCAATCCAAGTATTTTTTCTACTCGGAGTTACTCTTTAATTCGATAAAAACTGGTGTCCACTCCGTTGATGGGTTCTGTTTTAATGGAGATCGGATGGAGCGAGCTGTGAATATATGAGGATTACACCACCGAGCCAATTTTGTGTTCTCTTCTTTCACAGCTAAAAATGGTATAACCGGATAACTGAAATTCTGCAATGTAATCTCTGTTCGACGTGTCTAACCATGATTCTGTGAATCCTATGATATGGGTACTGGATCCATTGCGGCGAGAGCTTCTAGATCTATGAATTTATTTCTGGATGCTGCGAGCATTTACATAACAAACTTTAATATTTGGATCAGTAGCGTCATTAGTATTAGGGATCAGTGTTGACGTTAGTAATTGGATCAGCTGTGACATTATTATTTGGGCTCAGTTGTGGCATTACACGGAGAAACTATGATGTCGTTGCTGCTCTCGTCCGCTCGGCGTTTGTTGACCTATAGAGAATAACTTGATCACTGAAAAGTCTGCCCAAGCGAGCATCCCCAACACTGTTCAGTGGTGCGGTCCGTCGTACTGGAAAAAGAAGTGGGTTTATTGTAAAAGTCATCCCACAAGTTTAGGAAGTCAACACCTTCCTGTGAACAGAGGGGATTCGAGTCTGTGTGTTGATGGTGAGCGCCTTGCCGTAGAACCTCGGGTCAGCACCTATCTTGGGGAAGAATGCGTAGGAGGAGGAGGAGTAGGTGAGGGAGGAGGAGGAGTGAGGAAGGAGGCAAGCAGTATAAAACCTGCTGTGTGTTTGCAAGGCTGTTTGTGTTTTTAAATAAGAGACACAGGATATAGGATAGTAAAGGGCTAAGGCTCCTCCTCACCCATCCAGGAAAGGGAAGGGAAATATATACAACATGAAACAATGAAAAATACATGTCAGTTTTCATAAGAACGAGACAAAACAACAACGACAACAACAACGACAAAGACAACAACAACAACAACAACAACAACAACAACAAAAACAACAACAACAACAACAACAAAATTTCATAAGTAGATTGCGCATAATTGGATTGAGTTGTGTGTAATGAAAATGGGACGATATTTCAGTTGAGGTTTTGAGGCAAAGTTTGTTGGTAGTCTGTCTGTTGTTAAAGATTATAGGCATTACAGCGTCAATGAGGTTGAAAGGGAGAGGTTAGGTGTTATGGTTAGGGGAGGAGGTTAGGTTAGGTTAGGGGATAGGGTTAGGGAGAGGTTAGGTTTAGGTTAGGGTGAGGAGGTTAGTGTTAGGTTGTGGGTTGGTGTGTTGGGTTGTGGGTTGGTGTGGGTTGGGGTTAGGGGAGAAGTTAGGTTAGGAAGGGGTTAGGTTAGGTTTAGTGTTAGGGGAGAGATTAGGGTTAGGGGTTAGGGAGAAGGATTCCACACATTAACCACTCCGATTAGAGAAGAATTTGAATCCATTTATCAAGGATCGTTTTTCCAGTTATCTTTCAACAATTTCGTCTTTTAATCTAAGCTAACCAAATTAACCTAACCTAAACACAATTAATTCTTTCCTAGACTCATCAATTAGGGGAAGTAATCTTATTTTCTCTTGTTAAATCCTTTCAATAATTTATACATTTCTATTAGATCACCTCGGTATCCTCCCTTTCGATAGAGTGAATAAGCTTATATCTTTATGACTTCCTTCCTTGGTGTGTATCTCTCAACCTTGGGAATCATTTATTATTATTCTTCTTTATAACTGTTTGTCTCACTTTCATTGTTTAATATTAATACAACTGGAACCCAGACCTCGACGCAGTACTCAGGCTCGAGACACACCAACGAAGTATTAAGTTTTATTTCAACTTTTTCGGGATTTATTTTTCAAGGCACGTTCGATGAAGCCAACCAATTTTCTTTGACAGTTTTAACTACCTCTGAGAAGCAGCAGTGAGGGAGTAGGACGAGGAGGAGAGAGTGAGGAGGGAGGAGGAGGAAGGATGGAAAAAGATATGAAGAAGAAAATTTTTGTTATTAGTGATATTGGTAGTTGGGAGAAAGAAGACAAAGGAGTACAAAGGAAGAACAGACAGCAACAGTCCTCCTGGTTTTAACGAGGGCTGTCTGTTTAGCTACACTACTACTATAATATCTACTTGATAGAGACAAAAGAATATAAAAGTGGAAGGTTTCTCCCCACCACCCCTGTAGTATGGAAAGAGTGGTAGGAGGAAGAGGAAGAGGAGAGAGAGAAGGGAAGTGGAGGAGGAGTAGAGGGAGAGAGGAAGGAAGAGTTGGAGGGAGAGATGAGAGGAGGGAGGAAGAGAGAGGAGGAGGAGGAGGAGAGAGAGGAGGAGGAGGAGGGAGGAGGGAGGAGTGGAGGAGGAGGGAGGAGAGGGTGAGTAAGTTTAGTGGGTTGGTGACAGTAATAGCGGCTTGGGAATGAAGAAGAGAGAAGAGAAGGTTGACAATCCCTTCCCTTCTCCCTCTCCCCTCCCCCCTCCCCATACCCCCACCGCCCCTCCCCCCCTCCCCCCACCACCCCCTTTGTGCTGTTGCTTCTACTGGTCTGTAGGTAAATGTAAAGTCACCGAGGAGTAGTCTGGACTATAGCTCATTTAACACCGGAAGTAACATCAACCTCACCCCCCCTAAGACCCTCAAGCCTCACCCCCACTAACCCCCCTCAACCCCGACAGTCGCCCTCATCCCCCTTAGCCCCAACCCCTCACCCCCCTAAGCCCCAACCCCGTCACCCTCCCCCTTAACCCCCACAATCCCACATCCCCCCTCCACCCTAACATCCCTCAACCCCACATCCCCTTACAACCCCCCTACCCCACGCCCCTCACCCACTCCCAATCCCACATCCCCTCCCCCCCTAACCCCTCACCCCCTCCTAACCCCTCAACCCCTCACCCCTCCCTCACCGCCTATCCTACATCCCTCCCTCACCTCTCACCCTTCACCCTAAATCCCACATCCCTTCACCTCCTCCTCCTCCTCCTCCTCCTCCTTCTCCTTCGTCTTCTTCTCCTCCTCCTCCTCCTCCTCCTCCTCCTCCTCCTTCTCCTTCTCCTTCTCCTCCTCCTCGCTCCTCCTCCTCCTCCTCCTCCTCCTCCTCCTGTTCACATTCGCCTACCTTTACCGTCCTTTGCACATTTTCAACAGGCAAAAATATAATAAACAAAATAGAATAAATAAAATAAGAATAAAATGGTCAGTCAGAAGAGAACGAACTTGATAAGGCATTTTATTTTTTTTGTCTATTTCAATGTTTTTCTTTTCTTTCTTTTCTGTTCTTTCTTTCTTCTTACGTTTCTTTGTTTGTATGTCTTGTCTTTCGATGTAAATTCGTGAAAGTATTTTTACTGAGATTTCATAAAAGTAGCAGTATATATTTTTTAATGGGGAGGGAGTGGGTGGGTGGAGGTGAGAGGGGGTGTGGAGGTGAGGGGAGGGTGAGGTGGTGAGTGGGGGTAGGGTGTTTTGGGGGTTTAGATGTTAGGGGGAGTTGGGGGGGTTTAGGGTGGTGGTGGGGTTGGGGTGAAGAGATAGTTGAGGGGGAATAGGGAAGGTGGTAGTGTTAGGGGGGATGAGGTGAAGGGGATGTGGGGGATTTAGGTGAAGGTGGTGAGAGGTGAGGTGAGGGATGTAGGTGATAGGCGGTGAGGGGAGGGTGAGGGTTGAGGGGTTTGGAGGGGGTGAGGGGTTAGGGGGGAGGGGATGTGTGGATTGGGGTGGTGGGTGAGGGGGGCGTGGTGGGTAGGGGGGGTGTAGAGGGGATGTGGGGGTTGAGGGATGTTAGGGTGGAGTGGGGGATGTGGGGATGTGGGGGGTTAAGGGGGAGGGTGAGGGGTTGGGGGCTTAGGGGGGTGGAGGGGGTTGGGGGCTAAGGGGGATGAGGGGGATGTGGGGTTGAGGGGGGGTTAGTGGGGGGTGAGGGTTGAGGGTCTTAGGGGGGGGGTGAGGTTGATGTTACTTCCGGTGTTAAATGAGCTTTAGTCAGTACTACTCTCGTGACTTAATTTACTACAGAACAGTAGAAGCAACAGCAAAGGGGTGGTGTGGGGGGGAGGGGGGAGGGGGTGGGGGGGGAGTGTGGGGAGTGAGGGGGGGAGGGGGAGAGGGAGAAGGGGAAGGGATTGTCAACCTTCTCTTCTTCTTCTTCATTCCAAGCCGCTATTACTGTCACCACCATAACTTATCACCTTCCTCCTCCTCCTCCTCCTCCTCCTCCTCCTCCTCTTCTTCTTCCTCCTCCTCTGTCTCTCCTCCTCTTCTTCTCCTCCTCTTCTTCCTTCTCCTCCTCTTCCTCCTCCTCCACTTCCTTCTTCTCCTCTTCCTCTTCCTCCTACTCTGTTCCATACTACAGGGGTGGGTGGGTGGGGAGAAACCTTCCACTTTTATATTCTTTTTGTCTCTATCAAGTAGATATTATAGTAGTAGTGTAGCTTAAACAGACAGCCTCGTTAAAACCAGGAGGACTGTTGCTGTCTGTTCTTCCTTTGTACTCCTTTGTCTTCTTTTCCCACTACCAATATCACTAATAACAAAATTTTCTTCTTCATATCTTTTTCCTCCTTCCTCCTCCTCCTCCTCTTCCTCCTCGTCCTCCTCCTGCTGCTTCTCAGAGGTAGTTAAAACTGTCAAAAGAAAATTGGTTGGCTTCATCGAACGTGCCTTGAAAAATAAATCCGAAAAAAGTTGAAATAAAACTTAATACTTCGTTGGTGTGTCTCGAGCCTGAGTACTGCGTCGAGGTTGGGTTCCAGTTGTATTAATATTAAACAATGAAAGTGAGAAAACAGTTTAAAGAAGAATAATAATAAATGATTCCCAGGTTGAGAGATACACCCAAGGAAGGAAGTCATAAAGATATAAGCTTATTCACTCTATCGAAAGGGAGGATACGAGGTGATCTAATAGAAATGTATAAATTATTGAAAGGATTTAACAAGAGAAAATAAGATTACTTCCTAATTGATGAGTCTAGGAAAGAATTAATTGTGTTTAGGTTAGGTTAATTTGGTTAGCTTAGATTAAAAGACGAAATTGTTGAAAGATAACTGGAAAAACGATCCTTGATAAATGGATTCAAATTCTTCTCTAATCGGGTGGTTAATGTGTGGAATCTTCTCCCTAACCCTAACCTAATCTCTCCCTAACACTAACCTAACCTAACCCCTTCCTAACCTAACTTCTCCCTAACCCCAACCCAACCCAACCCAACCCAACCCAACCCAACCTAACCTAACCTCTCCCTAACCTAACCTAACCTCTCCCTAACCCTATCCCTAACCTAACCTAACCTCTCCCTAACCATAACCTAACCTCTCCCTTTCAACCTCATTGACGCTGTAATGCCTATAATCTTTAACAACAGACTACACAACAACTTTGCCTCAAAACCTCAACTGAAATATCGTCCATTTTCATCACACAACTCAATCCAATTATGCGCATCTACTTATGAAATTTTGTTGTTGTTGTTGTTGTTGTTTTTGTTGTTGTTGTTGTTGTTGTTGTTGTTGTTGTCTTTGTCGTTGTTGTTGTCGTTGTTGTTTTGTCTCGTTCTTATGAAAACTGACATGTATTTTTCATTGTTTCATGTTGTATATATTTCCTTCCTTTCCTGGATGGGTGAGGAGGAGCCTTAGCCTTTACTATCCTATATCCTGTGTCTCTTATTTAAAAACACAAACAGCCTTGCAAACACCAGCAGGTTTTATACTGCTTGCTCCTCCTCCTCCTCCTCCTCCTCCTCCTCCTCCTCCTACGCATTCTTCCCAAGATAGGTGCTGACCCGAGGTTCTACGGCAAGGCGCTCACCATCAACCACAGACTCGAATCCCTCTGTTCACAGGAAGGTGTTGACTTCCTAAACTTGTGGGATGACTTTTACAATAAACCACTTCTTTTCCAGTACGACGGACCGCACCTGAACAGTGTTGGGGATGCTCGCTTGGGCAGACTTTTCAGTGATCAAGTTATTCTCTATAGGTCAAAAACGCCGAGCGGACGAGAGCAGCAACGACATCATAGTTTCTCCGTGTAATGCCACAACTGAGCCAAATAATAATGTCACAGCTGATCCAATTACTAACGTCAACACTGATCCTAATACTAATGACGCTACTGATCCAAATATTAAAGTTTGTTATGTAAATGCTCGCAGCATCAGAAATAAATTCATAGATCTAGAAGCTCTCGCCGCAATGGATCAGTACCATATCATAGGATTCACAGAATCATGGTTAGACACGTCGAACAGAGATTACATTGCAGAATTTCAGTTATCCGGTTATACATTTTTAGCTGTGAAAGAGAGAACAAAATTGGCGGTGGTGTAATCCTATATATTCACAGCTCGCTCCATCCGATCTCCATTAAAACAGAACCCATCAACGGAGTGGACACAGTTTTTATCGAATTAAAGAGTAACTCGAGTAGAAAAATACTTGGATTGATTTACAGACCACCAGGAAGACCCGCTGATATTGACCGTTTGCTTTTCGAATCAATCTCCGAAACAATTAGTCAATGTGAAACAATCATTATGGGCGATTTTAACTTGCCAGTAACGAGATGGGGAAATCCGTTAAGATCACATACAGGACACGACCTGTACACGAATTTATTAGAGAGCGAATTACATCAACACGTTCATGAACCGACGCGCGACTTAAATACCCTTGATCTCAGTCTTTCAACAAGTGAAGAGATAGTCAGCAACGTAAATGTTGGCCGTTTTCAGCTCAAGCGACCATCGGATAATTACGTTCAGCTTGAAAATTAAGGAAATAAAAGTAAATGACAGTAGGGAGAGGGTACCAAATTACCAAAGGGCAAATTTCACCAGAATGCGAACAATTCTAGAAGACACTGACTGGAGTGAACTGTTGTCAGAGTCAGAATCAGATATTGATAAGTCATGGGAGGCCTTTACCACAAAGCTGAACGAAGCTATTAGAGTATGTGTACCGTATCGTTACAGACGTTCAGCAAGGAAGAACAAACCAAAATGGCGGAACGACGAGATAAAAAACAGTCTCTCTCTCAAAAAACACGCGTACGATAAGTATATATCAACTAAAAACCAAGATGACAAAGTAGAGTTTGACAGAGTTCGTCGCGAAACTAAGAGACTAATAAAGCGCAGCAAGAAAAACCTTGAAGAATATATAACAGAATCATGTAAATCTAATCATATAGAATTTTATAGTTTTGTTAAGAGTAAAAAAGCCCTTACCTGTAATATCGGTCCACTTACTAAAGGACAAGGAAATCACACAAACGACGAAAATGAAATGGCTACAATCCTTAATAACTGTTTTGCATCCGTATTTACAGAAGAGGATTGTTCATCGTTTCAACCACTCGAGACTAGAAGAACCGAAAACTTCTTAAAAGATTTACTCATCGTAGAAAATGACGTTGAACAAAAAATCGATAAGATGAAAACTAATAAAACCCCTGGACCAGATAAAATTTCCCCGAGAATCTTGAAAGAGGTCAAGCATCAGATCAGTAAACCGCTTGCAATCATATTCAATAAATCCTTAAGGATTGGTAAAGTTCCATCAGATTGGAAACGTGCTAATGTAACCCCAATCTTCAAAAAGGGAGACAAGTCACAACCCGGAAATTATAGGCCAATCAGTCTGACGTCAGTAGTATGTAAATTAATGGAGACAATCTTCGCGACAATATGGTGAAATTCCTTGAAGACAACGATATAATAAAACCCTCACAACATGGTTTTCGTAATAAACGTTCATGTCTAACTAACTTATTAGACTTCTTTCACAATGTTTTTGACACGTACGATGAAAGCAGAGCAGTAGATATCATATATCTGGATTTTCAAAAGGCCTTTGATAAAGTTCCCCATCAACGATTGCTTAATAAACTAAAGACTCACGGTATCTCTGGTAGCATCTACAATTGGCTTCAGGACTGGCTCTCTGAACGTAAACAGAGAGTAGTCTTAAACGGTGTCTCCTCTCAATGGTTAAACGTAAAAAGTGGCGTACCACAGGGTTCAGTACTTGGCCCTATTTTGTTCCTGATATATGTTAATGACATAGATGATGGGATCTCATGCAAAATATCAAAATTCGCTGACGATACGAAAATTGCCAGTAAAGTAACTTCGACAAGTGACAGAGAAGTCTTACAATCAGAACTTGATCGACTAACGTCTTGGGCCAATAAATGGCAAATGAAATTTAACGTTGATAAATGTAAGGTACTACACATCGGAAGAAATAATGATCACGTTCAGTACTCAATGAATGGAAAACTACTTTCTGCAGTGAATAAGGAAAAAGATCTAGGAATCACAATATCAAACGATTTAAAACCCAATCAGCATTGCTCAGAGGTAGTTAAAACCGCTAACAGATTGGTCGGCTTTATTGGGCGTACTTTCGAAAATAAATCAGAAAAAGTTATATTAAAACTGCATAATTCACTAGTACGACCTCATCTTGAGTATTGCGTACAGTTCTGGTCCCCATATTACAGAAAGGACATTGACAAACTGGAAAGAGTCCAGCGTGAATGAAAATTATTCCAAGGCTGAGAAATAAACCTTATGAAGAAAGACTTAAAGAATTAAACTTATTCAGCCTCGAAAAACGAAGGATGAGAGGAGATTTAATTGAAATGTTCAAGATAATTAAAGGATTTGATAATATCAATGCAGAAGATTACATTACTTTTGATCGATCAAATATAACAAGACGTCATACTTTTGAGATTACTGGTAAAAGATTCACATCAAACGAAGCCAAACATTTCTTTTTCAATCGGATCGTTAACGTTTGGAACTCCCTGCCCGCCAATGTCGTCGACAGTAAAACAATTAATACATTCAAAAATAGACTGGACAAATATTTAGAAACCAATCCACAACTAAAACATTATTCGTCAACATAGTAAACTTTGAGCAAGTTCCTTCTAATGTACCGTAATTACAAAATCTCGATTCGGAAGGACGTCGCTAGGGGCCTGACATCGCTTGCCAGGAAGTAGTGTTAGTGACAGTAGTAATAGGCTAGTCTAATCTAATTCCACGCATTTATTTATTTATTTTTACTTATATTGCATGGTTGGCCTTCCTCTCCTGCCAGTCGTGGCTGGTGGGAGAATCCCTCACCCTTACTATCCTGTATCCTTCACCCCAGATTAGATAGTGTAGTCTAGTCTATCACAAACAGCCTCGTAAGGGCCAGTAGGCCTGTTGCTGTTTGTTCTTCCTATGTGTTCCTATGTGTTCCTCCTCCTCCTCCTCCTCCTTCTCCTCCTCCTCCTTCCACTATCAATCACCATCACCATCACGTACTCCTCCCTTCACATTCTGGTACAAACTGCCTCCCCCCTTTCCGCCCACCCCCATCCCCCTCCCTCCAGCTCCCCCGCCCCCCGCCCATCCTCGCCCCCAGCCTCCAGGACGCCCGTGGGAGACTGAGGCTAAGGCGTGACCTCTCCTAAGGCTCCTTCAGGCTCCCTCGGGTCCTCTTGTGGCTCCGCTCCTCCTCTTAACTCCCTTGTCACTTCCTCCTCCTCCTTCTCTTCCTCTTCCTCTTTTTCTTCTTCCTCTTCATCTTCTTCTTCCTCTTCCTCTTCCTCTTCCTCTTCTTCTTCTTCTTCTTCTTCCTACTTCTCATCTTCATCCTCGTCTTCTTCTCCCTTCTAAT
>JAXIVD010009530.1:10000-12500 GCA_036785275.1 Cancer borealis | reverse complement strand
CCAAGAGATGGCAGCACAATGCAGGCTGATGCTAATTAACATCGTGTACGAACGAGCAAGAAAACTCTTATAGAATACCTTTCTCTTTGTTCATTGTGATTATTATAACATATATATGTGTCTCATAATAAAGTCCTCCTGCCAAGGTAATCAATATTGAGGTGGACAGCACAACTAGAAGAGGGAGCCACCTCCGGCGGCAGCTTGGGCAAGTTCGGCCGGCGCGGACACGGACAAAAAAGATGAAAGAAGGGAGATGCGCCTGGGTGGATGTCTCAAAGAAGAGAATTTGGATCGATCCCTCGACAAAGAACATATTCCAAATCACCATAGAGGGGAATTTTGCTGCCTACGACCCATGATGGAGAGGGGAGAGCAGACCCATAAAAATTAAGTTAGCTGAGGAAAAAACTAAAAAGAAAAAAGGGAAAGGGGAAGAAATTAAAAATAAACGAATTACTATATCGCGAGTCTCTCTACGCTGAGAACAAGTTCAGCCATTTTCTAAGCGGTCCTTCGGCGAGGTGAAGAGGGCCAAGCGGTGGTGTTGGTCCGAGACAAAAGACTGGAGGGGCGGTCAAGTGTGAGGTGGAACTCCTCAGCTTCAGTAGTACAAAAGAGGGCAGACCTTAAAGTGTGCACAACTCCTCCCCAGATGGCCAGGTAAGTCATTCAGACCACTCATCTCAGCCCTCATTGGCTGACATGAACAAAACTGGTCACATGATTGGCTGCGGCATCCTTTTATCCCACCTGCGTGGACTGTCATGCAAGGGATGAATGCATGACGAGCAGGCAGTGAGACAATCCAGTCTCATTTATAACAACCATCAACTGTTATTCTGAACACCGCAGCGCCTAGATACACAAGCATAAATGACTGACAACTCAACAGATACTTCAGTAAAAGCGTCAACAGAATGCAGGGCAACCTTAATCTATTTAGAGCATGTGAACATTCATGCAAAGGAGAGCACCTTTCCCCAAGGCAACCCTTTCCTCGCGGTGCAGTGCATGGCTGGTCAGGCCCCTCGCCTCCATGCATGTACTGTAGAGGCAGGTTGTGTGCGGTGAGGAAGTCTTTGGGTCTCACCACCATGCATGTAAAGGGATGTTCTCGTCAGTCTTTGAACCCTCCACAAAGCTAGTATAGAGACATTACTACCCTTAAGCTCCACTCAGACGAAAGCACGACTTTGTTTAACTGTATGTTGTTTTCAGGTTGACTCGTATGAAGGAAGGCACGAGAGGGGAAGCAGAAGACAGACAGATGCTTTTAGTGCCCACACAACCACCTGCAGCCTCAAGACAGCTGATCTAGATGACTGCTGAAGGTCAGATGCTTCAAGTAAGTTTTTCCTCTCGTATTATAGTTATTGTATCTCGCCTCCTCATGTTTTGATAATCTTCATTGTTTGCAAAATCACTCCGTTAATCTACAAATTATGTACAATAACTATAAATGTGTATCTTTGTTATGCTGTTTAATGCACCAGCTAGACAAATAATATGTATGTTTGTATAATTTTTGTTATCAAATAGTTAAGATTATGATAATGATAATACTAATAATGATGATAATTATAATGATAATAATAGCAACAATACTAGTAATAGCCAATATTATTATTATTATCATTGTTATTATTACTACTGTATATTGTTGCTATTATTGTTATTATTATCATTATTACTATTACTATTGTTATTATTGTTATCAATATTATCATTATTATCATTATTATTTTCATCATTATTATTATTATTGATAAATATCATTACTATAGTTGTTATCAGTATTATTATTATTATTATTTGTATTATTTTCATTATTATTATTATTATTATTATTATTATTATTATTATTATTATTATTATTATTATTATTATTAATATTATTATTATTGTTATCATTAATGTTACTGTTATCATTGCTATCGTTGTTATCACAAATTTTGTGCGCCTGAACTTTTCACAGCAGTACAACTTTAAAAAAAAAGTACATGTTAAGTTCTATTTGTAATCTAATTATTCCAATAAACAACACCAAAATGTGTCCGCCTCAGGTGCTTTAATATCCATTACTCGATGAAACATTCAGCGCTCTAATCCCCAAGCATTGATCCTCACTGCAGCGAGGTGTGAAGGTGCGAAGGTGTGCAGGCCAGGGTGGCAGCCAAGTTTTCTCAATGAGCAGCTGTCTCACTAGAGTGGTTGGTGTCTGCCGTCAAAAGTGATGTTAAGCCCTTAGACTCGTGTTTCATGTTAGGTTCATTGTGTATTGTACTGTTATTTCCACGTATTCATTCCTGTGTGTATTGATGATTTAAGATAATTAATCTCATATTATTATTACTATTATGCGTATTACTATCATTATCATTATTTTTTGTTATTATTATTATCATGATAGTTATTATTATTATTATTATTATTACTATCAGTATCATTATTCTTACTATCATTATTATTATAATAATCATAATAATAATAATAATGA
>JAXIVD010009530.1:0-7500 GCA_036785275.1 Cancer borealis | reverse complement strand
CACGGCAGAGGCGAACCTTGCAGTAGTCCTCGTATTTTCCTTTTATTTTTGTTTTTATTTCGTACTCCCCGCTGCGGTGTTTTTATCTCTCTTAGTTAACGTCGCAACTTGGAACGAGTGGATGGTAGCGAAACGAGTCATTTTGAACCTTAAGCACTTGTGGCATAACATCTTATACTCACAGACTGTGGTGGACTGTGGACTTTCCCATGGGAGCTGTGCAAGTTGTGTTTTTGGCGGGTTTTTGTCTAATGTTGGCGTTGTTTCAGAGTTTAGGCGGGAAAAAATGGTCAGAAACGACCATCTCAAAGTCATTTAACTCAATATTTTTTTGTCCCGTATTGGAATTTGTAAACAAGTTTTGCTACTCCTACCGATGACTTTTTCCTGCAGTGACGGAAAGAGAAAGAGCCGTGATAATTTTGGTGGGATGTTTCTTTTTTTTTTCTTTTTTTTCTTTTCATGGTGTGTGTTTGTATATATGCAAACCACCCACTTGTAACATACATACACTTTATCTTGTCCGCCTCAACAAGGAGCAGAAGATGCCTTATTCTTCATCATGTGCCAGGGTCAGGGTGATGATTGTGATGATGATGATGATGATGATGATGCTGACGACGAGGATGTTATGGTGATGGAAAAGTCAGCATAGAATAATCTAACAAGCATAATAAACTGTGTCAGACGTATATACAAATCAACGATATTAAAAAAGAATGAAAAAAGACAAGCATAAGCACTGCAAACTCAATAAAGAAAAATCGCCCTAATCATTTAAAACCCTTGAGGACGTGACGTGGGTGATGATAGTAGCACCTTCGGCACGAGACATCAACAAACAAACAAACTAACAAACATGTAGCGTGGAGCGCCTGCCAGGGTAATTCAGTATGACGCGAGGTGGCTAGATTTAACCTGTGTTGGTGCAAAAGCAATCCAGGTCAACGGTATCTAGTTAATCTTTGTTTTATTTACTTATTCATTCATTTTTACAGGTTGTGTGTGTGTGTGTGTGTATGTGTGTGTGTGTGTGTGTGTGTGTGTGTGTGTGTGTGTGTGTGTGTGTGTGTGTGTGTGTGTGTGTGTGTGTGTGTGTGTGTGTGTGTGTGTGTGTGTGCGTGTGTGCGCGCGCGCGCCTTCTGACCAACAACAGACTCGTCGTATCCACAAAAAGGAAAAGAAAAACCCAGCACAGAGAT
Source organism: Cancer borealis (assembly GCA_036785275.1). Taxonomy (NCBI): domain Eukaryota; kingdom Metazoa; phylum Arthropoda; class Malacostraca; order Decapoda; family Cancridae; genus Cancer; species Cancer borealis. The sequence goes on along the minus strand of JAXIVD010009530.1, from coordinate 6,298 downwards.
TCACTGATACAAACGACACAAAAAAGAAGAAAAAAAAAACTGAATAAAAACTTGTCCAGGACGCCGTCTAAGCGAGCACACACACACACACACACACACACACACACACACACACACACACACACACACACACACACACACACACACACACACACACAGACACACACACACACACACACACACACACACACACACACACACACACACACACACACACACACACACACACACACACACACACACATACACACACACACACACACACACACACACACACACACACACATACACACACACACACACACACACACACACACACACACACACACACACACACACACACACACACACACACACACACACACACACACACACACACACACATATATTCACACAGTAAACGGCAAAAGAAAAACAAATGGACCCGTCCGTGATCGCCCAGCTATATCGACAACTGGCGGTGATCCTGTTATCTGAGTATTTGTTGCTGTCGCTTAATCTTTACGTATTACTCAAAAAAATGTTCATCCGGCTTGTGAACATTTATATCGCTCCAGCCGCCCAACAGCCTGCCCGTGAATTCCACTCGGCGCGTCTATTCATAGCCAATTCTTCTCTTTAGCTGCATTTTTTATCCTAACAACACGACATATTTACATATACATAAATCCATAACGCCAGGTAGCCATCCATACAGAGACTCTGCAGATCGAAAATGATTCAGATTTCGTGTCACAGATGGACAGACAGACAAACGTACAGACAGATGGACAGACAGACAAACATACAGACAGATAGACAGACAGACAGACAGGCAAATAGACGTGAGACAGAAGGATAAACAGACAAATAGCTATAGATACACACACAAGTAGACGGATGGACTGATAGAAAGATGGAACAATTGTAATTGAGTCCAGCAATAACAAAAACATGACTTATAACTACAATTATTGCTTCCGTTGCTCCTGCTACTACTACTACTACTACTACTACTACTACTACTACTACTACTACTACTACTACTACTACTACTACTACTACTACTACTACTACGAATAATAATAATAATAATAATAGTAATAATAATAATAATAATAATAATAATAATAATAATAATAATAATAATAATAATAATAAGTATTATTATTATTACTATTATTACTATTACTATTATTATTATTATCATTATAATTATTATCGTGTGTGTGTGTGTGTGTGTGTGTGTGTGTGTGTGTGTGTGTGTGTGTGTGTGTGTGTGTGTGTGTGTGTGTGTGTGTGTGTGTGTGTGTGTGTGTGTGTGTGTGTGTGTGTGTCTGCACACTCTTACATGCTTATCTGCTTCTGCGCAGATGTCAATAGGTAAAAACTTAATATCTGACATACCGTTCACTTGGAATATAAAGTCCTTGCTGGAACTGGAGCTTATCGGAACTTTAAAAATAAAAAGTTCCGTTGCAAATATACTAAAGCGGACTATGGTGTGTTGCACTAATCTCTATCTTTATTCAATGTGCTTCCGTCCACGTAACATCTGGAATTCCAACATTTTCATAAATTTCGAAAAGTTATGACCCAAAACGAATTTTTATTAGTAATAAGTTTCTGCCGAAAGGAATCAGTCGGAATCGAGTTCCGGTGTGGCTATAGAAAATAATGATATGTCACCACCTGTTCCTGGCACAGTGGTCACTTACACCATTTCATGTATAAAGTTGCATGCTTTTTGAAGACATTGCACCGGGGCGACGGGTGACTCCTACAAGCACGCCCTGCTGCAGACAGCGTGCAATGTGCGTCGCCCGCGGAAAAGGCAATAATTTATTCGTCACTGTTTTATTTGTCATTAACAGGGGAACAGAAATTACCTTAGTTGTGCTAAAGATGGAGGGGGATAGGGAGAGTGGAAGCTTTGAAAAGGAAGGGGAGTGGGAGGGAAGAGAAACAAGGGAAGGGTAAGTTACGAGTCTTTCATCCATCAATTGTTCATTACCCAATGAACGACAAGCGGGATCAGATGGTAAATAGGACTAGTGTGCGTAACGTAGATCCATTAATAACTTCTTCTTTTATAATATTTGGAGTTTTTTCCAGGTGTCTTACAAAGCCAGCTCACCTAAAGGTAGACTCATCTGGCACTTGGTCATAACAAGCAAGTAAACATCGGTAGATGTAGTACACTAAAGGAAACACAACGTGATAGTCTATTGGATCACAGTATGAAACAAAACAAAATAGACTGAGGTCCTGTGACTATGCGTTGTGCACACACGTGAGTCAATAAGCAATATAAATAACCTGACCGGTGTGTGTGTGTGTGTGTGTGTGTGTGTGTGTGTGTGTGTGTGTGTGTGTGTGTGTGTGTGTGTGTGTGTGTGTGTGTGTGTGTGTGTGTGTGTGTGTGTGCGTGTGTTATTCACCATGGTCAGGAGGATCACGCGCTGGACTCGTGATCGTCAGCCATTACCCTACCCGAAGAAGCTCAGAGCTCATAGAGACAGATCTATGGGTAAGGCTGAGACCTTTCACACATCACACGCCCCCATCCCCTTGCTCAAGAGGGACAGTTGCTATTGTTGTTAGTGGTAGTGGTGTTGTTCATGTATTTTGGTGTTATATGCTTTTCTTTTTCTATATACATTTCCTAATGTTTGAAATTATGGCTTACTTTTACCGAGTAGGTATACATATGAATGAAGTGAATTATTTCTTCGCTCATGTGCAAACAAAATTATGTTTATACCCTTATGATTGAAATGGACAAATCCTCATTAAGGCAATCCTCATTAATCTCATGGACTTAAGGCCTGATACGAGTGAAGCAGCAAAATAAATGAGAACCAGGTCAAGCAAAGTAGCGTGTACATGCAAGGTGAGTGATTACAACGAAAGTATTACAGTAAGAGAGGGTGAGGTGGGCGGTGGTAGTGGCGATGGTGGTGAAGGGAAGGGCACTTTCCTTGCTCAGCATATATAATTAAGAGTGTTCGAAGACCCCAAGTTTTTGCCATGGTTGAGGACTCCATCCCTCTTGCCATTGGTTAATTCTAAAGATCCAGAGCTCTCCCATAGTTTAGTTATTTGTTGCCAGTCACGAGGACTATTTTTTAGTAAAGTATCCCAAATTTCACACATAACTGAATCAAAATACCATACACACACACACACACACACACACACACACACACACACACACACACACACACACACACACACACACACACACACACACACACACACACACACACACACACAATCACAATCACAATCGCACACACACACACACACACACACACACACACACACACACACACACACACACACACACACACACACACACACACACACACACACACACACACACACACTCACAATCACAATCGCACACACACACACACACACACACACACACACACACACACACACACACACACACACACACACACACACACACACACACACACACACACACTCACACACATACACACACACACACACACACACACACACACACACACACACACACACACACACACACACACACACACACACACACACACACACACACACACATAGGCGAACAAACGTGAATAAGAGATAAGCACACGCATGTCCACCTATCGAGTGTCATTGCATTGTTTTATAATGAGACTCAACATAAACTTAGCGTACAAATCATTATGAATATAAATATCAATCTCAGGATATATAATGACTGCAAAAATCAGATGGAAAGGTAGGGATAACTTTTCAATCAAGATACGAGTATGGATAAGTCTGCTTTAAGTACCCTAGTCAGTCTGTGTTTCAGTGTTAAGTCAGTAGAGGAATCAGACTTAAAATGCAGCTTATAAGCACATGTACCATGACCCGTAATAGCGAATCTCCTAAAGATCAAGGACGGATCCGCATTATCCGGAGCTCGCCCGCAGGAGAACGCCACGGCCTGCACGAAGCACATCTCTTAATTTTGATATTTGGGGAAGCTTTTAGACTCGGACAAGGCTGAGGTAATTAATTTTCGAGCGTTTTTTCACGGCAAACAGACACAAACTGACAGGCGAACGAACGCACATGCATCCAAACTGACTGGTTCAAGCCCACAGCCCGTGTCGGGGCGTGGCAGGACGGGTAGGGGCGGGGCGGGGCTAAGCGAGGCGGGGCTGGTCCTTACCTCCTACACGTCACCTGAACCTTGATGGGCAGCGTTGAATGCGTTGTTTTCTACCTTTCTCGGTTTTATGTTAATAAACTTTGCATAATTCAGGGGTCTTATATTAGGGTTTGGTGAGGGGAAGGGGAGGGGAAGAATGATTTGTATGTGTGTGTGGAGAGGGAGGAGTGTGTTTGTTTATGTGTGTTTGTGTGTGTGTTTGTTTATGTGTCATTCACCACGGTCTTGAGGATCAGGCGCTGGATTCGTGCTCGCCAACCACTTCCCCTTTTGTTTCCAAGTCCATTGCCACTGTGGATGTGCTTCCCTTCCAAAACTGTCTACTGGTCCTATTTCATCCTTAATCACTAAAACTTCTTCCGGCAACCTCCTGCCAAGAATTTTTTTTACTCCCGCTGTCTTCTTTCCCCTTTTCTTTAGTGAGATCATCTCAGAGATTGAAACTTTTATTGCAAAACCTTTCATTGATATCTCACCTCCTTTCCTATTTTCTACCCTATCACATTGAACTTCAGAGAACATCTGTGTTCCAGCAGAAGTTCACCGCCCCCCCGTAACCTTCCCTCCATTCCCCTACCTTTCCCCTCTACTCCTACACCTCCCCTATCTTCTTCTCTCCGCCCACCTAATTCTCATTCTTTTTCCCATCTTTCCCTCCCACTCCTTAAGCTATATCTACTACAAAATCTCTCCTTTATTAACCTTTACCTCCTGGATTCACTCGTGAATCCCTGTTATATAATTCACCCTCTCCCCAAGACCCCTCCTGCCCAGATATTGCCCATACTTCCATACCTCACACTTCTGACCCCTCCACCATTCATGATCTCAGTTCTCTTATTCCTATTATTATCACAACTCATTCATTTTCTTTCTTTCGTGATCCGATGATGTCCATTCTCCACTGGAATATTCGTGTTTTGAACTCTCATAGAAATAACCTATGCTGTCTACTCTCTATCTATTTTCTTCCTAGTCTGATACACCAACTTACATGCAGCTTTTTTCCTGTAAACTTTTCTACTCATACCAATTGCACTCTTGTTTTTATTGATGGCTCTAAGTCCCATTATGGCTCTGGTTTTGCCGTTTTTTGACAAACTCACATGCTTCATTTGACCTAACCATTTCACTATGACTAACCCTTCTTTCTGTCCCCATACTGTGCCTTGACTTTATCTCTTTGCTCTACAATTTACTTTTTATCTTAACAATGCGTCATGTGACCTCTGATGTTTGGCGCTTACATTATTCCGATTAACTCACTCACTCCTCAGCTATTTCCCTCCCGAAGAGAGCTTAGAACTCATTATAGCTCAATCTACGGGTAAAACTAACCTTTCACACACCACATCCTCTTACTCTAGGAGGACAGTAACTGCTTGGTCATCAGAGAAAACCTTACACCTTGAACATGGTGCGAACCCGTGCCTGCCGAGACGCTACCTCTGAGCTACCAAGAAGTGGGTATGTGCTTGTGCATATGTGTATGTGCTAGTGTGTGTGTGTGTGTGTGTGTGTGTGTGTGTGTGTGTGTGTGTGTGTGTGTGTGTGTGTGTGTGTGTGTGTGTGTGTGTGTGTGTGTGTAAGAAAGAGAGAGAAAGAGAGAGAGAGAGAGAGAGAGAGAGAGAGAGAGAGAGAGAGAGAGAGAGAGAGAGAGAGAGAGAGAGAGAGAGAGAGAGAGAGAGAGAGAGAGAGAGAGAGAGAGAGAGAGAGAGAGAGAGAGAGAGAGAGAGAGAGAGAGAGAGGAGAGAAGAGAGAGAGAGAGAGAGAGAGAGAGAGAGAAGAGAGAGAGAGAGAGAGAGAGAGAGAGAGAGAGAGAGAGAGAGAGAGAGAGCTGGGTATGCACGTGTATTAGATAGGTAACAAATTGTGCATGAAAAAGTGTATGTATGTAGATATAGATATAGATGTGTTTCTAAGTGCGTGTGTGTGTGTGTGTGTGTGTGTGTGTGTGTGTGTGTGTGTGTGTGTGTGTGTGTGTGTGTGTGTGTGTGTGTGTGTGTGTGTGTGTGTGTGTGTGTGTGTGTGTGTATCACTCCCACCAGGTTTTTCTCCGTGGGCCTCTTTCTCGTCCAGTAGCATGAGAGCCAATTAATTATCCGTGAAAATTCGGTCATGTAC
>JAXIVD010009529.1:0-15239 GCA_036785275.1 Cancer borealis | reverse complement strand
ATAGACCTGATTAAACTATACATCTGTAATTATAGACCTAATTAAACTCTACATCTGTAATTATGAATATTTGTTCTATGACCGATAATTACGCAATAAAATTAAACCGTATATTTTTTCAAAAATAATTTCCTCCTTTTCTCGAAAGCTATTAGAGATATTGGAAATATCATTGCAGCATCTGATGGACCTAATTAAACTCTACAACTGTAATTATGAATATTTGTTCCATGACCGATAATTACGCAATAAAATTAAACCGTATATTTTTTCCAAAACAATTTCCTCGTTTTCTCGATAGCTATTAGAGATATTGGAAATATCATTGCAGCATCTGGTAGACCTAATTAAACTCTACAACTGTAATTATGAATATTTGTTCTATGACCGATAATTACGCAATAAAATTAAAGCGTATATTTTTTCCCAAACAATTTCCTCGTTTTCTCGATAGCTATTAGAGATATTGGAAATATCATTGCAGCATCTGATAGACCTAATTAAACTCTTCAACTGTAATTATGAATATTTGTTTTATGACTGATAATTACGCAGAAAAATTAAACCGTATATTTTTTCCAAAACAATTTAATCTTTTTCTCGAAAGCTATTAGAGATATTGGAAATATCATTGCAGCATTTGATGGGCCTAATTAAACTCTACAACGGTAATTATGAATAGTTGTTCTATGACCGATAATTACGCAATAAAATTAAACCGTATATTTTTTCCAAAATAATTTCCTCCTTTTCTCGAAAGCTATTAGAGATATTGGAAATATCATTGCAGCATCTGATAGATCTAATTAAACTCTACAACTGTAATTATGAATATTTGTTCTATGACCGATAATTACGCAATAAAATTAAAGCGTATATTTTTTCCTAAACAATTTCCTCGTTTTTTCCATAGCTATTAGAGATATTGGAAATATCATTGCAGCATCTGATAGACCTAATTAAACTCTACAACTGTAATTATGAATATTTGTTCTATGACTGATAATTACGCAGTAAAATTAAACCGTATATTTTTTCCCAAACAATTTCCTCGTTTTCTCGATAGCTATTAGAGATATTGGAAATATCATTGCAGCATCTGATAGACCTGATTAAACTATACATCTGTAATTATAGACCTAATTAAACTCTACATCTGTAATTATGAATATTTGTTCTATGACCGATAATTACGCAATAAAATTAAACCGTATATTTTTTCAAAAATAATTTCCTCCTTTTCTCGAAAGCTATTAGAGATATTGGAAATATCATTGCAGCATCTGATGGACCTAATTAAACTCTACAACTGTAATTATGAATATTTGTTCCATGACCGATAATTACGCAATAAAATTAAACCGTATATTTTTTCCAAAACAATTTCCTCGTTTTCTCGATAGCTATTAGAGATATTGGAAATATCATTGCAGCATCTGGTAGACCTAATTAAACTCTACAACTGTAATTATGAATATTTGTTCTATGACCGATAATTACGCAATAAAATTAAAGCGTATATTTTTTCCCAAACAATTTCCTCGTTTTCTCGATAGCTATTAGAGATATTGGAAATATCATTGCAGCATCTGATAGACCTAATTAAACTCTTCAACTGTAATTATGAATATTTGTTTTATGACTGATAATTACGCAGAAAAATTAAACCGTATATTTTTTCCAAAACAATTTAATCTTTTTCTCGAAAGCTATTAGAGATATTGGAAATATCATTGCAGCATTTGATGGGCCTAATTAAACTCTACAACGGTAATTATGAATAGTTGTTCTATGACCGATAATTACGCAATAAAATTAAACCGTATATTTTTTCCAAAATAATTTCCTCCTTTTCTCGAAAGCTATTAGAGATATTGGAAATATCATTGCAGCATCTGATAGATCTAATTAAACTCTACAACTGTAATTATGAATATTTGTTCTATGACCGATAATTACGCAATAAAATTAAAGCGTATATTTTTTCCTAAACAATTTCCTCGTTTTTTCCATAGCTATTAGAGATATTGGAAATATCATTGCAGCATCTAATAGACCTAATTAAACTCTACAACTGTAATTATGAATATTTGTTCTATGACTGATAATTACGCAGTAAAATTAAACCGTATATTTTTTCCCAAACAATTTCCTCGTTTTCTCGATAGCTATTAGAGATATTGGAAATATCATTGCAGCATCTGATAGACCTGATTAAACTATACATCTGTAATTATAGACCTAATTAAACTCTACATCTGTAATTATGAATATTTGTTCTATGACCGATAATTACGCAATAAAATTAAACCGTATATTTTTTCAAAAATAATTTCCTCCTTTTCTCGAAAGCTATTAGAGATATTGGAAATATCATTGCAGCATCTGATGGACCTAATTAAACTCTACAACTGTAATTATGAATATTTGTTCCATGACCGATAATTACGCAATAAAATTAAACCGTATATTTTTTCCAAAACAATTTCCTCGTTTTCTCGATAGCTATTAGAGATATTGGAAATATCATTGCAGCATCTGGTAGACCTAATTAAACTCTACAACTGTAATTATGAATATTTGTTCTATGACCGATAATTACGCAATAAAATTAAAGCGTATATTTTTTCCCAAACAATTTCCTCGTTTTCTCGATAGCTATTAGAGATATTGGAAATATCATTGCAGCATCTGATAGACCTAATTAAACTCTTCAACTGTAATTATGAATATTTGTTTTATGACTGATAATTACGCAGAAAAATTAAACCGTATATTTTTTCCAAAACAATTTAATCTTTTTCTCGAAAGCTATTAGAGATATTGGAAATATCATTGCAGCATTTGATGGGCCTAATTAAACTCTACAACGGTAATTATGAATAGTTGTTCTATGACCGATAATTACGCAATAAAATTAAACCGTATATTTTTTCCAAAATAATTTCCTCCTTTTCTCGAAAGCTATTAGAGATATTGGAAATATCATTGCAGCATCTGATAGATCTAATTAAACTCTACAACTGTAATTATGAATATTTGTTCTATGACCGATAATTACGCAATAAAATTAAAGCGTATATTTTTTCCTAAACAATTTCCTCGTTTTTTCCATAGCTATTAGAGATATTGGAAATATCATTGCAGCATCTGATAGACCTAATTAAACTCTACAACTGTAATTATGAATATTTGTTCTATGACTGATAATTACGCAGTAAAATTAAACCGTATATTTTTTCCCAAACAATTTCCTCGTTTTCTCGATAGCTATTAGAGATATTGGAAATATCATTGCAGCATCTGATAGACCTGATTAAACTATACATCTGTAATTATAGACCTAATTAAACTCTACATCTGTAATTATGAATATTTGTTCTATGACCGATAATTACGCAATAAAATTAAACCGTATATTTTTTCAAAAATAATTTCCTCCTTTTCTCGAAAGCTATTAGAGATATTGGAAATATCATTGTAGCATCTGATGGACCTAATTAAACTCTACAACTGTAATTATGAATATTTGTTCCATGACCGATAATTACGCAATAAAATTAAACCGTATATTTTTTCCAAAACAATTTCCTCGTTTTCTCGATAGCTATTAGAGATATTGGAAATATCATTGCAGCATCTGGTAGACCTAATTAAACTCTACAACTGTAATTATGAATATTTGTTCTATGACCGATAATTACGCAATAAAATTAAAGCGTATATTTTTTCCCAAACAATTTCCTCGTTTTCTCGATAGCTATTAGAGATATTGGAAATATCATTGCAGCATCTGATAGACCTAATTAAACTCTTCAACTGTAATTATGAATATTTGTTTTATGACTGATAATTACGCAGAAAAATTAAACCGTATATTTTTTCCAAAACAATTTAATCTTTTTCTCGAAAGCTATTAGAGATATTGGAAATATCATTGCAGCATTTGATGGGCCTAATTAAACTCTACAACGGTAATTATGAATAGTTGTTCTATGACCGATAATTACGCAATAAAATTAAACCGTATATTTTTTCCAAAATAATTTCCTCCTTTTCTCGAAAGCTATTAGAGATATTGGAAATATCATTGCAGCATCTGATAGATCTAATTAAACTCTACAACTGTAATTATGAATATTTGTTCTATGACCGATAATTACGCAATAAAATTAAAGCGTATATTTTTTCCTAAACAATTTCCTCGTTTTTTCCATAGCTATTAGAGATATTGGAAATATCATTGCAGCATCTGATAGACCTAATTAAACTCTACAACTGTAATTATGAATATTTGTTCTATGACTGATAATTACGCAGTAAAATTAAACCGTATATTTTTTCCCAAACAATTTCCTCGTTTTCTCGATAGCTATTAGAGATATTGGAAATATCATTGCAGCATCTGATAGACCTGATTAAACTATACATCTGTAATTATAGACCTAATTAAACTCTACATCTGTAATTATGAATATTTGTTCTATGACCGATAATTACGCAATAAAATTAAACCGTATATTTTTTCAAAAATAATTTCCTCCTTTTCTCGAAAGCTATTAGAGATATTGGAAATATCATTGCAGCATCTGATGGACCTAATTAAACTCTACAACTGTAATTATGAATATTTGTTCCATGACCGATAATTACGCAATAAAATTAAACCGTATATTTTTTCCAAAACAATTTCCTCGTTTTCTCGATAGCTATTAGAAATATTGGAAATATCATTGCAGCATCTGGTAGACCTAATTAAACTCTACAACTGTAATTATGAATATTTGTTCTATGACCGATAATTACGCAATAAAATTAAAGCGTATATTTTTTCCCAAACAATTTCCTCGTTTTCTCGATAGCTATTAGAGATATTGGAAATATCATTGCAGCATCTGATAGACCTAATTAAACTCTTCAACTGTAATTATGAATATTTGTTTTATGACTGATAATTACGCAGAAAAATTAAACCGTATATTTTTTCCAAAACAATTTAATCTTTTTCTCGAAAGCTATTAGAGATATTGGAAATATCATTGCAGCATTTGATGGGCCTAATTAAACTCTACAACGGTAATTATGAATAGTTGTTCTATGACCGATAATTACGCAATAAAATTAAACCGTATATTTTTTCCAAAATAATTTCCTCCTTTTCTCGAAAGCTATTAGAGATATTGGAAATATCATTGCAGCATCTGATAGATCTAATTAAACTCTACAACTGTAATTATGAATATTTGTTCTATGACCGATAATTACGCAATAAAATTAAAGCGTATATTTTTTCCTAAACAATTTCCTCGTTTTTTCCATAGCTATTAGAGATATTGGAAATATCATTGCAGCATCTGATAGACCTAATTAAACTCTACAACTGTAATTATGAATATTTGTTCTATGACTGATAATTACGCAGTAAAATTAAACCGTATATTTTTTCCCAAACAATTTCCTCGTTTTCTCGATAGCTATTAGAGATATTGGAAATATCATTGCAGCATCTGATAGACCTGATTAAACTATACATCTGTAATTATAGACCTAATTAAACTCTACATCTGTAATTATGAATATTTGTTCTATGACCGATAATTACGCAATAAAATTAAACCGTATATTTTTTCAAAAATAATTTCCTCCTTTTCTCGAAAGCTATTAGAGATACTGGAAATATCATTGCAGCATCTGATGGACCTAATTAAACTCTACAACTGTAATTATGAATATTTGTTCCATGACCGATAATTACGCAATAAAATTAAACCGTATATTTTTTCCAAAACAATTTCCTCGTTTTCTCGATAGCTATTAGAGATATTGGAAATATCATTGCAGCATCTGGTAGACCTAATTAAACTCTACAACTGTAATTATGAATATTTGTTCTATGACCGATAATTACGCAATAAAATTAAAGCGTATATTTTTTCCCAAACAATTTCCTCGTTTTCTCGATAGCTATTAGAGATATTGGAAATATCATTGCAGCATCTGATAGACCTAATTAAACTCTTCAACTGTAATTATGAATATTTGTTTTATGACTGATAATTACGCAGAAAAATTAAACCGTATATTTTTTCCAAAACAATTTAATCTTTTTCTCGAAAGCTATTAGAGATATTGGAAATATCATTGCAGCATTTGATGGGCCTAATTAAACTCTACAACGGTAATTATGAATAGTTGTTCTATGACCGATAATTACGCAATAAAATTAAACCGTATATTTTTTCCAAAATAATTTCCTCCTTTTCTCGAAAGCTATTAGAGATATTGGAAATATCATTGCAGCATCTGATAGATCTAATTAAACTCTACAACTGTAATTATGAATATTTGTTCTATGACCGATAATTACGCAATAAAATTAAAGCGTATATTTTTTCCTAAACAATTTCCTCGTTTTTTCCATAGCTATTAGAGATATTGGAAATATCATTGCAGCATCTGATAGACCTAATTAAACTCTACAACTGTAATTATGAATATTTGTTCTATGACTGATAATTACGCAGTAAAATTAAACCGTATATTTTTTCCCAAACAATTTCCTCGTTTTCTCGATAGCTATTAGAGATATTGGAAATATCATTGCAGCATCTGATAGACCTGATTAAACTATACATCTGTAATTATAGACCTAATTAAACTCTACATCTGTAATTATGAATATTTGTTCTATGACCGATAATTACGCAATAAAATTAAACCGTATATTTTTTCAAAAATAATTTCCTCCTTTTCTCGAAAGCTATTAGAGATATTGGAAATATCATTGCAGCATCTGATGGACCTAATTAAACTCTACAACTGTAATTATGAATATTTGTTCCATGACCGATAATTACGCAATAAAATTAAACCGTATATTTTTTCCAAAACAATTTCCTCGTTTTCTCGATAGCTATTAGAGATATTGGAAATATCATTGCAGCATCTGGTAGACCTAATTAAACTCTACAACTGTAATTATGAATATTTGTTCTATGACCGATAATTACGCAATAAAATTAAAGCGTATATTTTTTCCCAAACAATTTCCTCGTTTTCTCGATAGCTATTAGAGATATTGGAAATATCATTGCAGCATCTGATAGACCTAATTAAACTCTTCAACTGTAATTATGAATATTTGTTTTATGACTGATAATTACGCAGAAAAATTAAACCGTATATTTTTTCCAAAACAATTTAATCTTTTTCTCGAAAGCTATTAGAGATATTGGAAATATCATTGCAGCATTTGATGGGCCTAATTAAACTCTACAACGGTAATTATGAATAGTTGTTCTATGACCGATAATTACGCAATAAAATTAAACCGTATATTTTTTCCAAAATAATTTCCTCCTTTTCTCGAAAGCTATTAGAGATATTGGAAATATCATTGCAGCATCTGATAGATCTAATTAAACTCTACAACTGTAATTATGAATATTTGTTCTATGACCGATAATTACGTAATAAAATTAAAGCGTATATTTTTTCCTAAACAATTTCCTCGTTTTTTCCATAGCTATTAGAGATATTGGAAATATCATTGCAGCATCTGATAGACCTAATTAAACTCTACAACTGTAATTATGAATATTTGTTCTATGACTGATAATTACGCAGTAAAATTAAACCGTATATTTTTTCCCAAACAATTTCCTCGTTTTCTCGATAGCTATTAGAGATATTGGAAATATCATTGCAGCATCTGATAGACCTGATTAAACTATACATCTGTAATTATAGACCTAATTAAACTCTACATCTGTAATTATGAATATTTGTTCTATGACCGATAATTACGCAATAAAATTAAACCGTATATTTTTTCAAAAATAATTTCCTCCTTTTCTCGAAAGCTATTAGAGATATTGGAAATATCATTGCAGCATCTGATGGACCTAATTAATCTCTACAACTGTAATTATGAATATTTGTTCCATGACCGATAATTACGCAATAAAATTAAACCGTATATTTTTTCCAAAACAATTTCCTCGTTTTCTCGATAGCTATTAGAGATATTGGAAATATCATTGCAGCATCTGGTAGACCTAATTAAACTCTACAACTGTAATTATGAATATTTGTTCTATGACCGATAATTACGCAATAAAATTAAAGCGTATATTTTTTCCCAAACAATTTCCTCGTTTTCTCGATAGCTATTAGAGATATTGGAAATATCATTGCAGCATCTGATAGACCTAATTAAACTCTTCAACTGTAATTATGAATATTTGTTTTATGACTGATAATTACGCAGAAAAATTAAACCGTATATTTTTTCCAAAACAATTTAATCTTTTTCTCGAAAGCTATTAGAGATATTGGAAATATCATTGCAGCATTTGATGGGCCTAATTAAACTCTACAACGGTAATTATGAATAGTTGTTCTATGACCGATAATTACGCAATAAAATTAAACCGTATATTTTTTCCAAAATAATTTCCTCCTTTTCTCGAAAGCTATTAGAGATATTGGAAATATCATTGCAGCATCTGATAGATCTAATTAAACTCTACAACTGTAATTATGAATATTTGTTCTATGACCGATAATTACGCAATAAAATTAAAGCGTATATTTTTTCCTAAACAATTTCCTCGTTTTTTCCATAGCTATTAGAGATATTGGAAATATCATTGCAGCATCTGATAGACCTAATTAAACTCTACAACTGTAATTATGAATATTTGTTCTATGACTGATAATTACGCAGTAAAATTAAACCGTATATTTTTTCCCAAACAATTTCCTCGTTTTCTCGATAGCTATTAGAGATATTGGAAATATCATTGCAGCATCTGATAGACCTGATTAAACTATACATCTGTAATTATAGACCTAATTAAACTCTACATCTGTAATTATGAATATTTGTTCTATGACCGATAATTACGCAATAAAATTAAACCGTATATTTTTTCAAAAATAATTTCCTCCTTTTCTCGAAAGCTATTAGAGATATTGGAAATATCATTGCAGCATCTGATGGACCTAATTAAACTCTACAACTGTAATTATGAATATTTGTTCCATGACCGATAATTACGCAATAAAATTAAACCGTATATTTTTTCCAAAACAATTTCCTCGTTTTCTCGATAGCTATTAGAGATATTGGAAATATCATTGCAGCATCTGGTAGACCTAATTAAACTCTACAACTGTAATTATGAATATTTGTTCTATGACCGATAATTACGCAATAAAATTAAAGCGTATATTTTTTCCCAAACAATTTCCTCGTTTTCTCGATAGCTATTAGAGATATTGGAAATATCATTGCAGCATCTGATAGACCTAATTAAACTCTTCAACTGTAATTATGAATATTTGTTTTATGACTGATAATTACGCAGAAAAATTAAACCGTATATTTTTTCCAAAACAATTTAATCTTTTTCTCGAAAGCTATTAGAGATATTGGAAATATCATTGCAGCATTTGATAGGCCTAATTAAACTCTACAACGGTAATTATGAATAGTTGTTCTATGACCGATAATTACGCAATAAAATTAAACCGTATATTTTTTCCAAAATAATTTCCTCCTTTTCTCGAAAGCTATTAGAGATATTGGAAATATCATTGCAGCATCTGATAGATCTAATTAAACTCTACAACTGTAATTATGAATATTTGTTCTATGACCGATAATTACGCAATAAAATTAAAGCGTATATTTTTTCCTAAACAATTTCCTCGTTTTTTCCATAGCTATTAGAGATATTGGAAATATCATTGCAGCATCTGATAGACCTAATTAAACTCTACAACTGTAATTATGAATATTTGTTCTATGACTGATAATTACGCAGTAAAATTAAACCGTATATTTTTTCCCAAACAATTTCCTCGTTTTCTCGATAGCTATTAGAGATATTGGAAATATCATTGCAGCATCTGATAGACCTGATTAAACTATACATCTGTAATTATAGACCTAATTAAACTCTACATCTGTAATTATGAATATTTGTTCTATGACCGATAATTACGCAATAAAATTAAACCGTATATTTTTTCAAAAATAATTTCCTCCTTTTCTCGAAAGCTATTAGAGATATTGGAAATATCATTGCAGCATCTGATGGACCTAATTAAACTCTACAACTGTAATTATGAATATTTGTTCCATGACCGATAATTACGCAATAAAATTAAACCGTATATTTTTTCCAAAACAATTTCCTCGTTTTCTCGATAGCTATTAGAGATATTGGAAATATCATTGCAGCATCTGGTAGACCTAATTAAACTCTACAACTGTAATTATGAATATTTGTTCTATGACCGATAATTACGCAATAAAATTAAAGCGTATATTTTTTCCCAAACAATTTCCTCGTTTTCTCGATAGCTATTAGAGATATTGGAAATATCATTGCAGCATCTGATAGACCTAATTAAACTCTTCAACTGTAATTATGAATATTTGTTTTATGACTGATAATTACGCAGAAAAATTAAACCGTATATTTTTTCCAAAACAATTTCCTCGTTTTCTCGAAAGCTATTAGAGATATTGGAAATATCATTGCAGCATTTGATGGGCCTAATTAAACTCTACAACGGTAATTATGAATAGTTGTTCTATGACCGATAATTACGCAATAAAATTAAACCGTATATTTTTTCCAAAATAATTTCCTCCTTTTCTCGAAAGCTATTAGAGATATTGGAAATATCATTGCAGCATCTGATAGATCTAATTAAACTCTACAACTGTAATTATGAATATTTGTTCTATGACCGATAATTACGCAATAAAATTAAAGCGTATATTTTTTCCTAAACAATTTCCTCGTTTTTTCCATAGCTATTAGAGATATTGGAAATATCATTGCAGCATCTGATAGACCTAATTAAACTCTACAACTGTAATTATGAATATTTGTTCTATGACTGATAATTACGCAGTAAAATTAAACCGTATATTTTTTCCCAAACAATTTCCTCGTTTTCTCGATAGCTATTAGAGATATTGGAAATATCATTGCAGCATCTGATAGACCTGATTAAACTATACATCTGTAATTATAGACCTAATTAAACTCTACATCTGTAATTATGAATATTTGTTCTATGACCGATAATTACGCAATAAAATTAAACCGTATATTTTTTCAAAAATAATTTCCTCCTTTTCTCGAAAGCTATTAGAGATACTGGAAATATCATTGCAGCATCTGATGGACCTAATTAAACTCTACAACTGTAATTATGAATATTTGTTCCATGACCGATAATTACGCAATAAAATTAAACCGTATATTTTTTCCAAAACAATTTCCTCGTTTTCTCGATAGCTATTAGAGATATTGGAAATATCATTGCAGCATCTGGTAGACCTAATTAAACTCTACAACTGTAATTATGAATATTTGTTCTATGACCGATAATTACGCAATAAAATTAAAGCGTATATTTTTTCCCAAACAATTTCCTCGTTTTCTCGATAGCTATTAGAGATATTGGAAATATCATTGCAGCATCTGATAGACCTAATTAAACTCTTCAACTGTAATTATGAATATTTGTTTTATGACTGATAATTACGCAGAAAAATTAAACCGTATATTTTTTCCAAAACAATTTAATCTTTTTCTCGAAAGCTATTAGAGATATTGGAAATATCATTGCAGCATTTGATGGGCCTAATTAAACTCTACAACGGTAATTATGAATAGTTGTTCTATGACCGATAATTACGCAATAAAATTAAACCGTATATTTTTTCCAAAATAATTTCCTCCTTTTCTCGAAAGCTATTAGAGATATTGGAAATATCATTGCAGCATCTGATAGATCTAATTAAACTCTACAACTGTAATTATGAATATTTGTTCTATGACCGATAATTACGCAATAAAATTAAAGCGTATATTTTTTCCTAAACAATTTCCTCGTTTTTTCCATAGCTATTAGAGATATTGGAAATATCATTGCAGCATCTGATAGACCTAATTAAACTCTACAACTGTAATTATGAATATTTGTTCTATGACTGATAATTACGCAGTAAAATTAAACCGTATATTTTTTCCCAAACAATTTCCTCGTTTTCTCGATAGCTATTAGAGATATTGGAAATATCATTGCAGCATCTGATAGACCTGATTAAACTATACATCTGTAATTATAGACCTAATTAAACTCTACATCTGTAATTATGAATATTTGTTCTATGACCGATAATTACGCAATAAAATTAAACCGTATATTTTTTCAAAAATAATTTCCTCCTTTTCTCGAAAGCTATTAGAGATATTGGAAATATCATTGCAGCATCTGATGGACCTAATTAAACTCTACAACTGTAATTATGAATATTTGTTCCATGACCGATAATTACGCAATAAAATTAAACCGTATATTTTTTCCAAAACAATTTCCTCGTTTTCTCGATAGCTATTAGAGATATTGGAAATATCATTGCAGCATCTGGTAGACCTAATTAAACTCTACAACTGTAATTATGAATATTTGTTCTATGACCGATAATTACGCAATAAAATTAAAGCGTATATTTTTTCCCAAACAATTTCCTCGTTTTCTCGATAGCTATTAGAGATATTGGAAATATCATTGCAGCATCTGATAGACCTAATTAAACTCTTCAACTGTAATTATGAATATTTGTTTTATGACTGATAATTACGCAGAAAAATTAAACCGTATATTTTTTCCAAAACAATTTAATCTTTTTCTCGAAAGCTATTAGAGATATTGGAAATATCATTGCAGCATTTGATGGGCCTAATTAAACTCTACAACGGTAATTATGAATAGTTGTTCTATGACCGATAATTACGCAATAAAATTAAACCGTATATTTTTTCCAAAATAATTTCCTCCTTTTCTCGAAAGCTATTAGAGATATTGGAAATATCATTGCAGCATCTGATAGATCTAATTAAACTCTACAACTGTAATTATGAATATTTGTTCTATGACCGATAATTACGCAATAAAATTAAAGCGTATATTTTTTCCTAAACAATTTCCTCGTTTTTTCCATAGCTATTAGAGATATTGGAAATATCATTGCAGCATCTGATAGACCTAATTAAACTCTACAACTGTAATTATGAATATTTGTTCTATGACTGATAATTACGCAGTAAAATTAAACCGTATATTTTTTCCCAAACAATTTCCTCGTTTTCTCGATAGCTATTAGAGATATTGGAAATATCATTGCAGCATCTGATAGACCTGATTAAACTATACATCTGTAATTATAGACCTAATTAAACTCTACATCTGTAATTATGAATATTTGTTCTATGACCGATAATTACGCAATAAAATTAAACCGTATATTTTTTCAAAAATAATTTCCTCCTTTTCTCGAAAGCTATTAGAGATATTGGAAATATCATTGCAGCATCTGATGGACCTAATTAAACTCTACAACTGTAATTATGAATATTTGTTCCATGACCGATAATTACGCAATAAAATTAAACCGTATATTTTTTCCAAAACAATTTCCTCGTTTTCTCGATAGCTATTAGAGATATTGGAAATATCATTGCAGCATCTGGTAGACCTAATTAAACTCTACAACTGTAATTATGAATATTTGTTCTATGACCGATAATTACGCAATAAAATTAAAGCGTATATTTTTTCCCAAACAATTTCCTCGTTTTCTCGATAGCTATTAGAGATATTGGAAATATCATTGCAGCATCTGATAGACCTAATTAAACTCTTCAACTGTAATTATGAATATTTGTTTTATGACTGATAATTACGCAGAAAAATTAAACCGTATATTTTTTCCAAAACAATTTAATCTTTTTCTCGAAAGCTATTAGAGATATTGGAAATATCATTGCAGCATTTGATGGGCCTAATTAAACTCTACAACGGTAATTATGAATAGTTGTTCTATGACCGATAATTACGCAATAAAATTAAACCGTATATTTTTTCCAAAATAATTTCCTCCTTTTCTCGAAAGCTATTAGAGATATTGGAAATATCATTGCAGCATCTGATAGATCTAATTAAACTCTACAACTGTAATTATGAATATTTGTTCTATGACCGATAATTACGCAATAAAATTAAAGCGTATATTTTTTCCTAAACAATTTCCTCGTTTTTTCCATAGCTATTAGAGATATTGGAAATATCATTGCAGCATCTGATAGACCTAATTAAACTCTACAACTGTAATTATGAATATTTGTTCTATGACTGATAATTACGCAGTAAAATTAAACCGTATATTTTTTCCCAAACAATTTCCTCGTTTTCTCGATAGCTATTAGAGATATTGGAAATATCATTGCAGCATCTGATAGACCTGATTAAACTATACATCTGTAATTATAGACCTAATTAAACTCTACATCTGTAATTATGAATATTTGTTCTATGACCGATAATTACGCAATAAAATTAAACCGTATATTTTTTCAAAAATAATTTCCTCCTTTTCTCGAAAGCTATTAGAGATATTGGAAATATCATTGCAGCATCTGATGGACCTAATTAAACTCTACAACTGTAATTATGAATATTTGTTCCATGACCGATAATTACGCAATAAAATTAAACCGTATATTTTTTCCAAAACAATTTCCTCGTTTTCTCGATAGCTATTAGAGATATTGGAAATATCATTGCAGCATCTGGTAGACCTAATTAAACTCTACAACTGTAATTATGAATATTTGTTCTATGACCGATAATTACGCAATAAAATTAAAGCGTATATTTTTTCCCAAACAATTTCCTCGTTTTCTCGATAGCTATTAGAGATATTGGAAATATCATTGCAGCATCTGATAGACCTAATTAAACTCTTCAACTGTAATTATGAATATTTGTTTTATGACTGATAATTACGCAGAAAAATTAAACCGTATATTTTTTCCAAAACAATTTAATCTTTTTCTCGAAAGCTATTAGAGATATTGGAAATATCATTGCAGCATTTGATGGGCCTAATTAAACTCTACAACGGTAATTATGAATAGTTGTTCTATGACCGATAATTACGCAATAAAATTAAACCGTATATTTTTTCCAAAATAATTTCCTCCTTTTCTCGAAAGCTATTAGAGATATTGGAAATATCATTGCAGCATCTGATAGATCTAATTAAACTCTACAACTGTAATTATGAATATTTGTTCTATGACCGATAATTACGCAATAAAATTAAAGCGTATATTTTTTCCTAAACAATTTCCTCGTTTTTTCCATAT
>JAXIVD010009528.1:10000-15240 GCA_036785275.1 Cancer borealis | reverse complement strand
ATAGGCAACAATTTCATGTATTTATTCTATGTATTATTCGCTTAATCATAAATGTTAATGCGGTACCACTAACAACATGCAGTAATTCTTATCGCCGTAATGGTAATTTTGATTGTAAAAGTTTATGGACTATAGATTTTCTTCTTCCACAGACTGAGGCACGTGAACCGATAACTACCATGAAACACAATACCATGATACACCTCTCGGCGCATACCAAAAGTTGCCACAAATAACCAAACTCTAATCTAGGACAGAGGGTAACTATCTTAAAATGGTCATATAAACTTTTCCATTGAATTCCGAGGAAGACAGTTACTGAGTGGTCAGCATATAAAGTAGTGGTCACAGGGTCCCGCGTTATTCAGGAAGCAATCACCTTCGATTATCAATTAATTCAAGGGAAGCGCCGAGGGCAGGAGGGGCCTTTAAGAAGCATAAAACCCCTCCACACCACGCTAACACAAGGTTATACAGACCACTACTGCCTCATCAAGGAACACCATAAAGGCGTACATGCAACACAAACACTAAACTACAAAATTCTAAGCTTTGACATTTTTCTTATAATATTAATAAATGTCTCAATATGTAGCATGCGTTTTGATAATTTTGATGCATATGTATATATAATAAAGTTATTTTATATTTGGTCAACACTATGATAGGTTGGTACATTAGGAATAATTGCGCACATCTACGTGGTCTGCACAAAGCTGCAACAGGAAAATAAATATTACTAACTCTTTTCATATTGTGATACATTTTTCATCTGAATTAAAATATGTGGCATTGTTTCCCTTATGCGGGAAGGGTTATTGCAAAATTGGAAATTGAGTTGGAGAATATTCAACATTGAAAGTGTAGTATTATTCTGGAAAAGAGCTACTTTGGACAGCGAGGTGCAATTTTTTGACAAATTTTGAAAAAATAGAAGCAGGTCATCGCCCTCCTGTAACCACTATGAACACCAACTGTACTCGGAGACAAGTTTTTTGCACGCAAAACTGGAGGCACACGATTTGAGTTCGAATTTAAAAGTAACTGTATTTATCAGATATCCTGCTACAAGTAATATCCTGTAGTGCATGGCCTCGAGGGTTCCTTACCGTACTTTAAAAATAGCATGGCTTACCTCCCCTTGTCGGCGGGCGCGGCGGGAGAGCGGTCAAGGAAGGACGGCGTCTGCTTAGGCCGAGCGCCTGGGCTGCGTGTGGGGGTGGGTGAACGTTGTGGGGCCGGAGACTCTGGTTTAACAGCCTCCATGCCAGCCACCCGCTCGGCCACACTTAGAGGTCGCTCGCCCGACCTACTGGAGGACTCCTCGCGCTTCGTCAGCGCCAAGAGGGAGGGGCTTTGGGGACGATTCGTTGGAGGGAGGGGCTTTGGGGACGATTCGTTGTTTCAATATCACTATCTACATCACTGACACCCTGAGTCCTCCGGGAACGCAGGATGGCGCCCAGTTCGTTGTCCATCTGGTCGAAACGTCCTGGGGAATGAGCGCCGCGCTTCTTCAGAATGCCATGGGAGGGAGTGGCCGTCGATGCAGGAGGAGAGTGCCCTCTTAAACGTATCACAGCTTCAGGCGCAGAGTCACTCCTTACTCTCACACTAGGCACTTCACCCTCCACGTCCTCGCCGTCAGATACGTGGAGTCGGAGGCGAACACCATCGGTTGTGTCCCTCCTCTTAAGGATGGGCCGCAGCTCCCCTTCCCCTTCGCTATCACAACGGGGAGATCTTTTCAAGATTGGGTTCGGCGATATGAATCCTTCAGTGAGGTCGAGGTCCTCTCTGCTGCGTCCTCCCTTCAGGATGGAACGAGGTCGATCGTCCAACTCGTCGTCCGTCGAGGATTTTTTCTTCAGTATTGGCCTCGGCTCGAAATGGTCCAGTTCCTCTATACTGCTCTTCTTCTTCAAGATGGGTCTTGGCTCTCCTTCCACAATGTCTAAGCTAGACGTGCGAGAGCTGGTCTTCCGCTTCAGTATACTGTGAGGCTCCGGTGTGGTGGGACGCTCTACAGTTACGTCCTCCCGGGAAGAACGCCGTTTTAGGATGGACTGTGGGTCGGGAGAGACGGCCTGTGGAGTATCTCCATCGAGCGAACAGCGCCGAGAACTTCGCTTGCTCCCGTTGCTGCTGCTGCTGCTGCGATGGTCGGGACTCCTTATCTGCACAGAATCAGGAGAACCTATCTCCTCGTCAGCGTAGCCTACATGACGGAGGCCATGCACCACCTCCTCTGGCGGGGGACTCAAGTTATCATTTCCTAACATGGTGTGGTCCGGGGGCCCTGAAGGCACAGCGGAGGCAGCAGTCATCTTCATTGGTCCTGCTGCTTGGCTAGGGTCTCGCTTTACTTCCTTATTTACTTCTTTCTCCATAGCCAACCGCTTACTTTCTTTACTACGTCCTTCAGAGCCCCCGACCCAGTTTTTCTGACCCGTGTCTGAAATAACACCCTTCTTGACGGTCGGGGACTGTAAATTGTCGCTGCGAGTATCACTGGAAACTATTTCTCGCGGTCTTACGCCCCCACTCATTTCTTTCCGTCCGGGGTTCACCGTGAGGTACTGCTCACACTCCTGCACCATGTTGTCGGCGCTGTCTTCCGGAGGGCTGCTCTCTGAGGACGGCAGGGTGCTGTCCTTCCCCAGGCGGTCCGCCCGCTCCATGGTCTCCTTCGCCCTGGCTGTGAGGGCCTCCAGACGGCTGCTCATTGTTTCATCGTTACCGAGGGCGGGGCAGGGCGTGGTGGTGGTGGTGGTGATGGTAGCGGAGATGTAAGCGACTTCTAAGTCTGAGCTGCCAGGGGAGAGAAGGTCATCCTGCTTCCCGGAGTAACTGCTCTCAATCTTCAGATTCATGTCTGACTTGGACAGTCTGTCTCCCTTCTTGGGTCGTTGCAGCTGTTCGCGAAAAACGCTTTCAGGCTTTGTGTCGTCTCGCTTTTCCCGCCGAGTTGCCATAAAACACGTACCAATGTCTGTAGGTTTCCTAAGGGAGGTGCGGATGGGGACTGGTCGCTGGCCCTCGGGTGCGAGTGGCGGCTTTTCTATTACCACAGAGGAAGGTCGGGAGTTGGGCGGGGTGTTCACTACTCCCGGCGAGGCGAGACCTGTGGCGTCCTTGGGACGCAAAACATCGGGTATGTCGGGCTTCCTCAGCGGCGCCAACTTGGGCGGCACCTTACGCACGCTCTCCTCTGCCTCGAGGCCAAGCGACCCACTCAGGCGACGGCCATCACTATCTAGTGCACGCCTTGAGCGGGAGTCGAGGGTGGATGGCGCCGAATGCGTGGAGTCTGGGATAACGGCGGGCTGGATGGGCTGGAAGGTGTGGGCTGGAGCGGAGGATTGCAGGGACGGCTGCTGGTTGATGGATAGGGCCGAAGGCTGCGTGGGCGAGGTGACTGGGGGTGTGAGGCGCGACACCACATGACGCACCACATCGGGTGTCTTGAGTGGCTCAGCTCCTGATACAGACAGACCACCACCACCACCACCGCCACCGCCGCCGGTTACTGGCGACAAGGGCCCACGACGACGCCTCCGTCTCGGCGTGTCCTCTGTTGGAGAAGAAAAACAAATGTGAGAATCCCAGAAAACACACACACACACACACACACACACACACACACACACACACACACACACAAAACACACACACAAACACACACACACACACACACACACACACACACACACACACACACACACACACACACACACACACACACACACACACATTCTTACTACAGTGAATAATTCCTATAACAATGAACAAAGATAACCCATTTTCTGTGGTGCCTGTGCATGGTCTTAAACCAAACTACACAATGTCTAACAATGACACAACAAACAAGAGAAAGTCAAACAGTATAAAGAACACAAAGCACTTCTTGTCACAACCTAAAAATTCTGGTTCAGTTCTCGATCTACGTTCACTACAAACTCTGTATCCATCGTCTTCAGCCTTCCGCTACCTTTCCAAGGCTGTTCACCCCACTCCCTATCCCACATCAATCCTCACAAAGTCTAACTCCTAACCAGTGCTTCCAAACAAGTAATATCACCCACACTCATCTCCCCCGCCTTTCCTACGCCTCTACCCACGAGTATTACTCACACCACTGTCCTGCACGCACTCTCCCTCATCTCTCCTCGCCCCTCGCCCCTCACCCCAAGCACACGGGCAAAGGGCGAGGCAACAGGAAGATGAAGAACAGAAAGGCAAATTTTGTTGATTATTATTTTTTGTTGTCGTTACATAATAAAGTGTGTAAATATTAGACAGGGATCACACACACACACACACACACACACACACATACACACACACACACACACACACACACACACACACACACACACACACACACACACACCTTCGTCTGCGTGTGGGAGGTCGTGGCCCTGAGGCAGCCATGACAACCTGTCGACGCACACAACCTTTCCAGCCACTCACATGTACACTTCTGATAGCCGTGTGCACCCCTGGCGACCTCTGCTGCCCACACACACACACACACACATACACACACACACACACACACACACACACACACACACACACACACATACACACACACACACACACACACACACACACACACACACACACACACACACACACACAGCTACGGAGCCAAGCTGTCACCTAAATATCAAAATACTATAATTATGGTGATATATACTAGTTTCTACTCCTACACAGGGACACACACACACACACACACACACACACACACACACACACACACACACACACACACACACACACACACACACACACACACACACACACAATTATCCATCCTTCCTCACATAAACTTTAATACTCTCCTGTACCCCAAAAATACCTCAACACCCCCCTCCCCCTGCCATCTCCTTTCCCCTCTCTGTTATCTCCCGCCCTGCCTCTAATACCCCTTCGTAGGTCCTATGTCCTGCACCTCCTCGCCTTTACCTCATGTCCAGGGCACCGCCGAGTGTCCTGTTCCTTCACTCCCACAGCTCAAGTTCTCTCAGTCCAACAACTTTTTTGAAACTCAGAAACTTTCCTTTTTCTTGCTTACGTCAA
Organism: Cancer borealis; assembly: GCA_036785275.1. Taxonomy (NCBI): domain Eukaryota; kingdom Metazoa; phylum Arthropoda; class Malacostraca; order Decapoda; family Cancridae; genus Cancer; species Cancer borealis. Next base: position 10,152 of record JAXIVD010009528.1, on the reverse strand, counting down.
AAAGTATGTTCTACCAGCACTGACGCTTTTATGATTATCTCTCCTTCTATTTCTCTCCCTCTCTCTCTTTCTATTTTATTCTCTCTCTCTCTCTCTCTCTCTCTCTCTCTCTCTCTCTCTCTCTCTCTCTCTCTCTCTCTCTCTCTCTCTCT
>JAXIVD010009528.1:0-5000 GCA_036785275.1 Cancer borealis | reverse complement strand
TGTGTTCATCTCAAGGTCATCTCGTAACCAACACACACAGCCTCGTGCTCGGTAATATCCAGCTTCCAATAGTTTCCATTCCACTTTATCTTTAAATAACATTAAAGTGGAGAGCACACGCCTGAATAACTGGAAATCTGTTCGCGCCACTGCCACTTCTGATGCTTTTTTGTTTTTTGCATTATTATTTTTGGTTATCTCATAAATTTTTCACTGCCGACGTGATATACGAGGATTCTGGGATTTTTTCGTACCCTGTCTACAGCTTCGAATACCCAGGAGTGAATCATTTGGTGCTTCATTCGTTTGGAAGGTTCGTGGCTGTGTTGTTCCTTGCCTGAAGTTAAGCTGCAAACTTCCTTCATTAAGTAACAGACTGAGCGATTAGCACTTCCCCTTCCACTACCTTCCTAGGGACTAATTAGGTCAGGTCATTACTTTAACTACCCAATTAAAGACTTAACGCAATTAGTGATGAAGTAATCAGGTCAGAATCCTTCCCTCCTCTACAGATTTGCGGTAATTATTCACGTCTTTTCATCACACACTCCGTCCCTCTCCCCCTTAACAGCCTCGTGGTAATTAGGTTAAGTCAACAGTCTACAAAGTGTATTTTACGGACTCGGGGTATCTGGGTCAACAAAGCTTGCCTTACTTACTGCCCTCTGCTTTAACTTGTTTGAAGGCCGCGCACTCACAGTATCAAATGACAAGAGAGAAAAAAAAGAGAAGTACCTATCACAACACTATCAAGAGTGAATGCCCACAATGGGATTTATAAACATTAAACTGAGTAAAGCAGAAAATAACCAGACCTTTTAATACCAAAAATTAGCCTCTATCAATATTCAAAGCGGTATTTTAACTTTCACAACTTTCTTATTTTCTTTCTTTCTTTCTTGTCATCGTCATCTTGCATGTATCAGTGTTTCTCTTTTTCTTTCTCTCTCTCTTTCTCTACGAACATTACCTTCCTCGTATTTCGCATGCAAGACATTTTTACGTCAAGGAAATTTCATGAGGACAAAATATTTCAGAGTCTAAACTTTTCCAACATTCGCTTTACAAGTTTTCCATTTGGACACACTATGCGATGACCAGCCTGGCACGCGGCGCTTTTCTCAGGATTACTGCAGAATGTTTCTACACAATGCATTTCCTACAGGAGCTACATACGACTATTTTTTTTCTCTCTCTCTCTTTCTCTCTCAAAACGATATATAATTAATTCTAACGTGTAATGCTTATTGTTTCTCGTTTTATCTGATTAGTTTGTGATACGTAATATTTGTTTTACTCACAAATACGTGTGTGAAACATTGCTTTTTTTATATATACTTTTTTTTTCTTTTAGCAAAGTTAGCGCGAGATAATCAAGCCTCAGGGAAGGTGTATGAGAGAGAGAGAGAGAGAGAGAGAGAGAGAGAGAGAGAGAGAGAGAGAGAGAGAGAGAGAGAGAGAGAGAGAGAGAGAGAGAGAGAGAGAGAGAGAGAGAGAGAGAGAGAGAGAGAGAGAGAGAGAGAGAGAGAGAAAGCCGAGGAAGTTTAGCTTAAAAGGAATAAAAGTTTCGTCTTGTTACACTTTACACACAGACTTCCAGGACTTAACGTTCGCTTGCACCAACTTATTCCCCCGCCAAGACTACGCTCATAATCCTGGGTTTGGGTGTGGAATGTCGAGGAAAAACCATAATAATAATAATAATAAAAATAATAATAATAATAATAATAATAATAAAAATAGGAGGAGAAACTTAGCGACATAACATGATTTTTAGTGTACAGTTTCCTTCCGCCTTCTGATACGTGAAAGATGAGGGGAAAAACAGCTCAAGAGGCGCCATCTTTTTCCCCTTACCCTCACCCTCCTTCACTTTCCATCCCCAAGACCCCCCATGACACCATCCCTTCACTGTTTTCCATTTCCACACACTTTCCCCCTCACTTTCCCTTCATCTCCACCTCGTAAATCTAACTCTCCAGCATCACAAACTTTCCACTCTTCCACCTTACTCCCCACAGCTTACCTCTCCCCCTTCCCCAGTAGGAGTGGATGAAGGGAAGGAGTAGTAGAAGTAAGGGTTGGAGGAGTAGGAGGATCACTCATTAAGGGAAAGATGTAGATAACTCACTTACCCCAGAACTCAAGACGCTGCAGAAACATAGACCTGCTGTAGGCGCAGCTGGCGGCCATGACGGAGGAGAAGGAGGAGGAGGAGTGTGTTAGAGGCTCGCCGGTTTATGCTCTAAGCTTCCTGAGGTCGAGTGAAGCTTCAGGCATGTTGGCTTCACCTCCTAGTTCGATGTCACACCAATTATTTATTTTTCTGTTTGTATTTCTCCCTCTCTCCCTCTCCTTGTCTCTTCCTCTACACACAGGGGATGGTCGAGGCTAATAATTGAGTGAATAAAGTTATGTTTTCATCTTTTTTCTTTTTTCCAGTTGTTGGGGGAAGGTTTTCGACGTGTCCTTCCTTCATCTGATTGATTGGGATAAAGCCACTTTTTTACACACACGAATACTTACACACAAAAACACACACAGACACATACACATAGATATACTTAAATCTGAAGCAATATTTTCTCCGTCCGTCTAACGCTGCACAGGACCACACTTGCCCTGCACACAGCACAGACCCTTTGTGTGATCGGCAGTGTTGTTTTTACATCCCACAACTGCACTGTGTAGTCTTGGTGTTTGTTCTTCACGATAGCAAGAAGAAGAACACTGTGCCATTCTCAGCCAGACAACAACAGTGACGTCAATGGGTGTGTCGCTGCCGCTGCCTCCCTCAAGCCTTGGTAACGAGGGGAGGTCGTAACGAGGGGAGGTCGTAACGCTGTTCACCACCACGTCGGAGTTACGGTTCAATAACTGTGCTGCACAAGACACACGGTTACACGGGGACGCACAAAGGGAACGTCGCTAGCTGGAAATATGTCCTCAAAAATGGTTCTTTCTCGCATACGATCCATTTTTCCTGGTTTCCCCTCTTCCATCCCTCCCCTCTTTTTCTACTCCCTACACAAGCTTCCTTACTTTCCCTCCCTCCTCTTACACTACCTATTAACCTATTTTCCCCAGACAAAACACACTTTCCCACCCTTCTTTCCACCCTTTCTCATCTCTGCTATTCCCTGTTTCACCCAACCTTTACAAAAACTCACAGCTCTCCCTACTTACACCTCCCCTCATCCTACCCTCACATCCTCCTCCTCCACCCCATCATTTTTAACACATATCATCTGCCTCACACTCCTCCATCACACCTGCTGCAGAAAACCCAAGTTGTAGAGAGATGAAAAAAAATTGAAACGTACTAAGAAAATTCCCAACAATATATAAACAACAAGAATGAGATGATAATAAAATAAAATAAACGAGTTAATAGTTTCATCAAAAGCTGTGTGTGGTTTTTTTTTCTACACATCTGGTTTTCCTCGTTACCTGCAAACACACCTTCAAGACCTCATTGCAGTTTGGGAAAAGGTATAGGAGACGGAGATCAAAAGCCAAGCGAACAAGGGAGGAGCAAGGTGGTTAAGGATTGGGCGGGAAGAAACAGAAAATATATATATAAAAAAAGGAACAAAATGGAAAAAAAAACAGTGTCTATGTAATTTTGGAAACTTGAAGACAATAAGAAATAGATGGAGATAAAAGAACATAAAGGTATAATGACAAAAACTATATCAATTGAATGTAAATAGTAAAATGACAATAAGGAAATATATCTCCAACAAGGCAACTGTGAAAGTCAAGACAAAGAAGACGAGTGGAAATAAGAAAGAAGAGTAAAGGGAAGGGTGGAGGAGATAAAAGTGAAGACAGAGAGGAGGTGAAAATAATAAAAAAATAATAAAATAAAAAAAAACATCGTAAATGGAAAAGATATAAAATAAGACAAAGGTTAACTGCGAAAAAGAAAATAAAACTTAGTGCATGAAATGGGAAATGAAAGAGAGAGAGAGAGAGAGAGAGAGAGAAGAGAGAGAGAGAGAGAGAGAGAGAGAGAGAGAGAGAGAGAGAGAGAGAGAGAGAGAGAGAGTTGAGTTAAGAAAGTGTTATGTTATTTACTGTTCCTCTTCAATGTTCACTTCACAATTTGAACCCAGAATTCTATCTCATCTCACCATCAAGACCTTCACTCACCATCTTGAGATCAAAGCAAGACTACGTGTGTGTGTGTGTGGTGTGTGTGTGTGTGTGTGTGTGTGTGTGTGTGTGTGTGTGTGTGTGTGTGTTGTGTATGTGTGTGTGTGTGTGTGTGTGGTGTGTATGTGTGTGTGTGTGTGTGCGCGCGCGTGTGTGCGTGCGCGAAATAGCAGTTCTTTGCTGCGCACACACACACACACACACACACACACACACACACACACACACACACACACACACACACACACACACACACACACACACACACAAAGGCAGTTTTCCACGGAGTCTTAAAATATTTCCGAAATTAGCTTCTCTTCCATTCATTCATTCTCTCTCTCTCTCTCTCTCTCTCTCTCTCTCTCTCTCTCTCTCTCTCTCTCTCTCTCTCTCTCTCTCTCTCTCTCCTCTCTCTCTCTCTCTCTCTCTCTCTTCTCTCCCCTCGTATGTGGTTAAGAGGAGTGAGCCGTAGCCTCTTCCACCTCCTATCCCCTCTTCCTTCTTATCCTCCACCAGGCCAGATCAACAAAGGGGAGGCGGAAAGGGGAAGGGGAAGGGGAAGGGGAAGGGGAAGGGGAGATGGGATAGATGAATAGAAATGAGGGGAAGGGGATGAAAAAGAAGCAGTTAGAGATTGAAAAGAAGTGGAATAAGGAAGAGGAATATTTAGATGAGCAATGAGGGAGAGTGAGAGGGGAAAGGAGAGGGGATATGAGAGGAATGGGGATAAGTAAGTAAGATAGATGAGAGAGAGAGGGAGAGAAGAGAGGAGAGAGGAGAGAGGAAAGAGAGAGAGAGAGAGAGAGAGGAGAGAGAGAGGAGAGAGAGAGAGAGAGAGAAGG
>JAXIVD010009527.1:12500-15240 GCA_036785275.1 Cancer borealis | reverse complement strand
TCTCTCTCTTTCTCTTTCTCTCTCTCTCTCTCTCTCTCTCTCTCTCCTCTCTCTCTCTTCTCTCTCTCTCTCTCTCTCTCTCTCTCTCTCTCTCTCTCTCTCTCTCTCTCTCTCTCTCTCTCTCTCTCTCTCATTTCCTCTTCCTTTCACCATACTCATTTTTTTCTCTCTCTATCTATCTATAAATCTATCTCTCTTTCTCTCTCCTTTTATATTCTTTCCTCTTTCCTCTTCCTCCTACTCCTCCTCCTTGTCCTTCTCTTCCTCCTCCTCCTCCTCCTCCTCCTTCTCTTCCTCCTCTCTTTCCTCTCTCTCCAGGCTATCAAGAACCTCTCAGCGACCAATTCTATTTAGAGTCAACAGGCTGAGTAGGAGGAGGAAAAGGAGGGAGGGGAAAGGAGGGGACAGGAGTGAGGGGAGAGGATGAGGGGAAGGTATATCATATTGTCCATTAGCGCCATAAACAAACTATTACATACTCCTCTCTCTCTCTCTCTCTCTCTCTCTCTCTCTCTCTCTCTCTCTCTCTCTCTCTCTCTCTCTCTCTCTCTCTCTCTCTCTCTCTCTCTCTCTCTCTTTTGTTATGTATCTTTTTAAGTTTGCAGTCCTTTCCTCATTACCTTTTTTTTTTATTCTTCTTCCTCCTCCTTCGCCCTTCTATTTTTCCTACTTTTTTTCTCTCCCTCCTCCTACATTTCTTCTTCTTCTTCTTCTTCTTCTTCTTCTTCTTCTTGTTCTTCTTCTTCTTCTTGTTCTTCTTCTTCATATCATTATCATCATCGTTATTGTTGTTCCCTTAATCTCCCTCCCCCTCACCCTCTTCCATTCCTCCTTCCCTCTTATCGCAAGCTGACAGATCCATTTCCTAAGAGGGGAGGGGATGGAAGGGACGCTGAGGGATAGAGAGGGGAAAGGGGGGGGAGGGGAGAGGAGGGGAGAGGAGGGGAGGGGGAGGGAAAGGGAAGGGAGAGAAAGGGTCGAGAGGAGAGGGGAGGAGAGGGAAGGGACGGTAAAGGGAGTGGACGAAGAGGGGAAAAACAGTCTACTAGTGTTTATTGATAACGGAAAGTTACACACACACACACACACACACACGCGCGCACACGCACACGCACATGCACACGCACACGTACACACACACACACACACACACACACACACACACACACACACACACACACACACACACACACACACACACACACACACACACACACACACACCGTATTGACCGCAAATGAAAGTGACAAATAAAAATAAATTAAACGAAATTAGAAACAAAAACTTCCTCTCTCTCTCTCTCTTCTCTCTCTCTCTCTCTCTCTCTCTCTCTCTCTCTCTCTCTCTCTCTCTCTCTCTTCCTCTCTCTCTCTCTCTCTCTCTCTCTCTCTCTCTCTCTCTCTCTCTCTCTCTCTCTCTCTCTCTCTCTCTCTCTCTCTCTCTCTCTCTCTCTCTCTCTCTCTCTCTCTCTCTCTCTCTCTCTCTCTCTCTCTCTCTCTCTCTCAGAACCAAGAACTCCCCTCGTCTCATCTCTCCACACTTTCCTTCTACCTCTCTACCTCCTCTTCATGCCCTTTCACCACTTTCCTTCCTCCCACCTCCTTTCTCTCTCTCTCTCTCTAGCTCTCTCGCTCTCTCGCTCTCTCTCTCTCTCTCTCTCTCTCTCTCTCTCTCTCTCTCTCTCTCTCTCTCTCTCTCTCTCTCTCTCTTCCACTAATGGCCCGTCGAGAGGCAAGCCGAAGAAAGCTGCACTTAACGTCAAGATGAACCTGCCGACCACCGCCGACTCACACCGACTCAGCCAGACCGACGCCGACCCACGCAAAGCTTTCGCCGACCCACACTGACCTTCGCTGACTCATGGGTTTTTACTTTGATTACTTTATATGTGTACAATAAAAAAAAGATTGCAATGTGCCAAATGTACTTATCTATAGGTATCAACAAGTAAATTCAGAGGTCCAGCAGCTCTACCTTAACTATAAAACACAAATACAATACGCAACAATACAATCTAATATAATGTTAAGTACTCACAAAAATCAGAAGAGGAAAGGAAAGAGAGTCCAGGACAGTCAGTCAACTACGTACAGAGTGAAACACGCAGGACTCTTCCGTAGACTTTACTTCGTACATACGTCTACGCAACGTTTCGTAAGGACAGAACCTGGTACTCTCAGAATGACGTATCCACACCACCTTCACTCAAGTATTGGAAGTAGGAGAGTGCCTTCAGAATGCCTGCCTTTCTAAGTCACGTGAGGGTGAGACTAACACAGACGTAATACCTATAATAGTTTCCCCCTTCGCCTTCCCTATCTACAAGATGATAATTCAAATAGCGAGATAATTTCCCCCGTTCTCTTTCTGTTATTCTTATCTATCACGTGGTGGTGGGTAAACAGAGGGTATTTTGCGTTATCCTCGCTCGCTTTATCTTACAGAAAAAACAAACTATTTAAGCTTGATAATCTCCCTAAGTGTTGACATTTCACCCTGTCTATTCGTATCTCACAGGTGATAAACAGCGAACAAGTCATGTATATTTCGACACAACAAAATTAGAAACAAGGGTTCTGGGTGTGAGGAACTCATAATAATAGTAGTAGTAGTAGTAGTAGTAGTAGTAGTAGTAGTAGTAGTAGTAGTAGTAGTAGTAGTAGTAGTAGTAGTAGTAGTAGTAGTAGTAGTAGTAGTAGTAGTAATAGTAAAAGTAGTAGTATTAACATGTGATAAACTC
>JAXIVD010009527.1:0-7500 GCA_036785275.1 Cancer borealis | reverse complement strand
AAAGTCATATATTTACTCAGTACTTCAATGAGAGAGTCTAGAAGCTTCTGTTAACTTGCTAAGGTTCATGACTATATATCAATCAGTGAATCGTATATAATGATGACAATAATAATGATAATAAAGATGATGCGGATAAAGGTCTTAGCCACCTTTAATATCTAAGTCATCTATCATCTTTACCTATGTGTCTGTCCATCCCTCTCCCTTCTTTATTTATCTGTTTCTTTATCCTCTATGTCTTTGTCTCTATCCGTATACATACCTGTCCTTCCGTAACTACATCAACTTAGCGGCTTTAAACGGCCAGAGAAAGATATTATCGGATTATTAAAGTTAGTTAATAAGATAAGAGACCTCCATTACAGAGGTTGATATTCGTGTGTTGGTGTTTGTGTGTGTGTGGAGGGGAGGGGGATGGGGTAGGGGAGGGGTGGATGGGTGGTGGAGGGGGAGGATGTGGTAGTGACCTCAACACGCATTTATATAGACAATATTACTTAGGGAACGTTTGCTTATTAAATAGACAAACACGACACAAGCAAAAAATGTATTACACCAACGATCAGAATGTAAACAAGACAAAGTTAAACTCGAAATTACACTTGTATATCATTTTTATTTTCATATTTACATACACAAAACTTATCTTTTTTTTTTGTATATAATAATTCTTCGTCATCAAATAAGTTTAATAAGTCAATAATTCGTCATGTACAAAAAAAATATTATTATGTGTGAGCAAGAATTTCTCCGTCAAAAAACGTGCTGAAGAAAGGAAAACAAGATGACGTAAACAAGAAACCTTCCGGGCGTTATACTATACTGTCTAAATTTAGTCTTATACATTACAGTACAGTACACGAGTAACCTTAACAAGACAGACTGATGGAACACACTCTATGTAATCATCTCGAGGGATTCTATTAGTCCTATAAACTCACTTACTTTCCTTTCTATGATTTTAATTTTATCCTCGTTTTGTCTCAATATTTTTTTTTCTTTTGCCTTGTATTTTTTTTTTCTTAATTATTGCTTTTGTTTTTGTTGTTGCTACTACTACTACTACTACTAATACTTCTACTACTACTACTTCTATTACTACTAACTACTACTACTGCTGAAAATCCTGCTGCTGCTGCTGCTGCTGCTGCTGCTGTTGTTGTTGTTGCCGCCTCTTATCCTATATTATCTTTCTCTACGTGTTCGTTCTCTTAGTCATCTTCCTTATCTCTACTCAATCCTCAAGACTCCTAAAGGAACATTGAAAGAAGTGGGAAGAAAGAAGGAGGAGGAGGAGGAGGAGGAGGAGGAGGAGGAGGAGGAGGAGGAGGAGGAGGAGGAGGAGGAGGAGGAGGAGGAGGAGGAGGAGGAGGGAGAAGAAGAGGAGGTTAAGTGTGTGTGTGTGTGTATGTGTGTGTGTGTGTGTGTGTGTGTGTGTGTGTGTGTGTGTGTGTGTGTGTGTGTGTGTGTGTGTGTGTGTGTGGTGTGTGTGTGTGTGTGTGTGTGTGCTTGTGGTAGGCAGTCCTAAGGAGGCGACGATGGTAGTGTTGCGAGAATGTAAACGCAACACACACTAAAAATAGCAACACTAAAACATACATACATACATACATACACGGAACAGACTCACACACATATACACACATACACACACACACGCAAAGAGGCGAACATATAAACAAAAACAGACACGCAATGAATGAAAAAAAAAAAAACCGATGATGGCTTGAATAAAAATAAGACTTAGGAGGAAGATGATAGGATTACAAACAGTGAATGATGGTTTGCACAAGCCATGCGTTGGGCTACAAGAGTCAGGGATAAAAACTGCCTTCAACATACTTAGGAGTGAGAGAGAGAGAGAGAGAGAGAGAGAGAGAGAGAGAGAGAGAGAGAGAGAGAGAGAGAGAGAGAGAGAGAGAGAGAGAGAGAGAGAGAGAGAGGAGAGAGAGAGAGAGAGAGAGAGAGAGAGAGAGAGAGAGAGAGAGAGAGAGAGAGAGAGAGAAAAAAGAAAAAGAAAAAAAAAAGTGATAGTGGGATAGACTTTTTTTTTTTTGGTCCGCTACGAAGTGAAGAAAATAATCAAAATAAATCATAAAATTGAGCTGCTTATTTTCACTTCAAAGAATTTATCGATTTTTTTTTAATTTTTTGTTTTCGTTTTTTTAGCCCCAAGAGATGTTTGTTTTTAAATGGGAAAGATAATAAAAAAAAATCGTAAATGAACGTGTGTGTGTGTGTGTGTGTGTGTGTGTGTGTGTGTGTGTGTGTGTGTGTGTGTGTGTGTGTGTGTGTGTGTGTGTGTGTGTGTGTGTGTGTGTGTGTGTGTGTGTGGTGTGTGTGTGTGTGTGTGTGTGTGTGTGTGTGTGTGTGTGTGTGTGTGTGTGTGTGTGTGTGTGTGTGTGTGTGTGTGTGTGTGTGTGTGTGTGTGTGTGTGTGTTGTGTGTGTGTGTGTGTGTGTGTGTGTGTGTGTGTGTGTGTGTGTGTGTGTGTGTGTGTGTGTGTGTGTGTGTGTGTGTGTGTGTGTGTGTGTGTGTGTGTGTGTGTGTGTGTGTGTGTGTGTGTGTGTGTGTGTGTGTGTGTGTGTGTGTGTGTGTGTGTGTGGTGTGTGTGTGTGTGTGTGTGTGTGTGTGTGTGTGTGTGTGTGTGTGTGTGTGTGTGTGTGTGTGTGTGTGTGTGTGTGTGTGTGTGTGTGTGTGTGTGTGTGTGTGTGTGTGTGTGTGTGTGTGTGTGTGTGTGTGTGTGTGTGTGTGTGTGTGTGTGTGTGTGTGTGTGTGTGTGTGTGTGTGTGTGTGTGTGTGTGTGTGTGTGTGTGTGTGTGTGTGTGTGTGTGTGTGGTGTGTGTGTGTGTGTGTGTGTGTGTGTGTGTGTGTGTGTGTGTGTGTGTGTGTGTGTGTGTGTGTGTGTGTGTGTGTGTGTGTGTGTGTGTGTGTGTGTGTGTGTGTGTGTGTGTGTGTGTGTGTGTGTGTGTGTGTGTGTGTGTGTGTGTGTGTGTGTGTGTGTGTGTGTGTGTGTGTGTGTGTGTGTGTGTGTGTGTGTGTGTGTGTGTGTGTGTGTGTGTGTGTGTGTGTGTGTGTGTGTGTGTGTGTGTGTGTGGTGTGTGTGTGTGTGTGTGTGTGTGTGTGTGTGTGTGTGTGTGTGTGTGTGTGTGTGTGTGTGTGTGTGTGTGTGTGTGTGTGTGTGTGTGTGTGTGTGTGTGTGTGTGGTGTGTGTGTGTGTGTGTGTGTGTGGTGTGTGTGTGTGTGTGTGTGTGTGTGTGTGTGTGTGTGTGTGGTGTGTGTGTGTGTGTGTGTGTGTGTGTGTGTGTGTGTGTGTGTGTGTGTGTGTGTGGTGTGTGTGTGTGTGTGCTGGGTCTGTTATCAAATCATCAAAAAACGGTAATATCCTCACGCTTGCCTTCGCGGAACCATAACACCACAACACCAACACCAACACCACACCACAACACCACAACACCACCTCAACACCACTACCACAACACCACAAAACCACCATCACCACCACCACAGGCTTCCACATTCTTCCTAACACCCTTGAACACCACATAAGGCAAGCAGAGGCGCCAGAAGCATTCCCAGGAGGCAAGGAAAGCAGCTTCACATTCCACCATAATATTTGTCTTCCGTGAATAATGGCTAAGGTTTAATGATTGATATTCCACGTATTAAGAATTTGATGGGAAATCTAATCAACAGGACAATTATGTAGTCAGAAAAGCAACATAGATGAGTTAAAGTATCGAGTGAAACCATTAAGATAGCGCTTGTTACCCGCTAGACCTTGTTAAGTGAATACCAGAGGTGACGACCAATTGGTAATGAGTTGTTACCGAGAATTGAAAACTGGAAAGGTTGTGACGAAGCAGCCGTTCTTAATATTGTGTTCCAGGCTGTATATAGACGCTGCTTGTCACGCCTTAGTCAAATAATCTGGATTTATTTTTGGTCTTGATTTAAGAACGTTATGCATCTATGTTTTCAGAAGCAGTCATGGATTTTTGTAGGAATTCATATTTTCTTGATTTCTTCCTCCTCAGTTTGAACGAATGCAATGTTTCAACGATAATCTTGCTAAACGTGCAAATTGATTCTAAAACCTTGTTATTGAGTCTTGTTTATATAGCTTGTTGGCGCTCAAATCTCCGAAACAGCGTGACTCTTAAAGCGAGGTAAATTTTTGTTATATTGTTTTTTCCCGTTTGTTTTAGATGGGGAGAAGGGGGTTTAGGGGTGGCAAAATTCAGACAGCAATACGTTAGCGAACCAATCCATGAGGTACACAAACACCAACACGAAAGACTGAGAAGATACACGAGTCGCCATAGTGCCAAGTTATTTTCATAACCGGATATCGAACTGTAGTGATTGAACTTGCAAATTCTAATACCAATACTTTTATCACTTCACCTTCAAAAACCGATAGCGAAAACCATGAATACGAAGGTAAAAATAGACTTATTGATTAACATATTCCTTAGACGTTGTACCATATGGTGTTGCGGGGGAGAGAAGAAAGAAGATGAGAAGAAGGAGAGAAGAAAAAGGTGAAAGAAAACATTGAAACAGAGACACAATCCGTATTCACCTCTCATCACCCTTTCTTTCCCTAAACCTGTTGACTAGTTATCATCACCCGTGCCTAACAAATGCCTCTCACACCCAACCCACACGCCACCCACACGCTACCCACCTCTAAACCTGACGAAGGCCGGGACGTGGTGGTGGTGGTAGTGGTGCTGAAAGTAGTGAGTAATGGTGGTGATGGAAGTAGTATTGGTGATGATGATGATGATGGTTGTACTAATGATGGATAATTATAGAAAGGGAGTAAACAAATGCTATGATTAATTAGAGGAAATAGTAAGTTTTATATGGTATCAAAATAAGATTAAAAAAAAGATAAAAAAGAGAGTAGGAAGTGTATTGTTATCTTCACCATCCTCCAGCTACCTCATACTGCTGCTAAATAAATCTTTCATCCTTCCCCTACTTCCTATGTCCCTTTTCCCCCTTCCCCTCCTTCCCTACTACAGTCCCTTAACCCTCCTCCCCCTCCTTCTCCTCCTCCTCCTCTTCCTTCTCCTCCTCCTCCTCCTCTTCCTCCTCCTCCTCCTCCTCCGGCGTCGACGAAGTTCTGACATACATAAACAAACCTTTACTCTTCCTCCAGCATCCCATTTCTCCCTCCTCTCCTCTCTCTTCTCCCTCTCTTCTCCCTTCCGCCTCCTACCTCTCCCCTCCCTCCCCTTCTTTCCCTCCACTCCCTCTCCTGCTCATTTGTCGATGTTATTGGTGGTGGTGGTGGTGGTGGTGGTGGTGGTGGTGGTGGTGGTGGTGGTGGTGGTGGTGGTGGTGGTGGTGGTGGTGGTGGTGGTGGTGGTGGTGGATGAAGAGGACGAAGAGAAGGATGAGAAAGAGAGAATGCGAGGAAATACGACATTAAATTAAAATACTATAATAGGTTACCATTGATCGATCATATAAAAAAAAACTACACTTGTTGTGAAAAGCAATGATAATGATAATGATGATGATGATAATGATAAGAGATGATGGTAATAAGAATAATGATAATAATAATAATAAAAAGTATAATCACATAAATACTAGAATACTACGTAGAGCCACAATGTAACTTGAGATTCTTATAAAATCTAATGCTCTCTCTCTCTCTCTCTCTCTCTCTCTCTCTCTCTCTCTCTCTCTCTCTCTCTCTCTCTCTCTCTCTCTCCACACCTTCAGTGCCCCAGGTGGCCCTAGTTCTTGGCACTTTCCTCCATCCTTACCTTCCTCTTCCCCAAAGGCAGCACATCTCTCTCTCTCGCTCTCTCGCTCTCTCGCTCTCTCTCTCTCTCTCTCTCTCTCTCTCTCTCTCTCTCTCTCTCTCTCTCTCTCCCATGTGGTGTCCTTCTGTTGGCACTTAGGAGGCTCTGGGTGCCAAAGAGAAGGGAAAATCGTGCCAAAGCTCCTGCGTATGTTATTTTTTCCCTGCTTTGAGGGGAAAGAAAGTTTTTCTTGCCTCTTAATTCTTAAAGAGGGGAAAAAATATTATGTCCAGGTTTTTTTATTTTTCGCATTTATTTACTTTGTTTAAATATATCTTCGTCGTGTCGTGTTTAAATTTTTTGATGTCTATAATTTGTAGAATATATTTTGTTTTTGTGTTGTTGATTTTGAAGAAGCTAAATAGGGAATGAAAAAGGATTACCTGATTTATGTTCTTCTTCTTCTTCTTCTTCCGAACTCAACACTGAAGAAGAAGAAGAAGAAGAAGAAAGGAGGAAACAATTGAAAAGATACATTGATATAAAGGAGAACAACAACAAAAAACAACAACAACACTATCTACAACAACAATATTAACAACAACATTTACAACAACAACAACAACAAAAACAACACGCGCTTCACCTGTGATTCCCAGGTGTGTGGATAAGAGAAAAGTAAAGACTATGAAGAATTTTGATCCACGTGTCATCATAAATATTGACTCTCCCTCCTCCTCTTCTTCCTCCTCCTCTTCTTCTTCCTCCTCCTCCTCCTTCTTCCTCCTCCTCCTTCTCCTCCTCCTCCTCCTCCTCCTTCTCCTCCTCCTCCAAGTACATAAACAAGTAAACTCATTATAAAACTGATGGACTTTCTGCTTTTGTTTTTTCTCATCTTCCCTGTTATTCTTATGTTCCTGTTTCTATATTTTATGTTCTTCCTCCTAGTTCGTACTTTCCTATTTTATTTTCCTCCTCCTCCTCCTCCTCCTCCTCCTCCTCCTCCTCCTCCTCCTCCTCCTCCTCCTCCTCCTCCTCCTCCTCCTCCTCCTCCTCCTCCTCCTCCTCCTCCTCCACTTCCTCCGCCATCATCACCGTCACAAACATCAACACCAAAAAGTGACTCGCATTCGCTTTTTTTTACCTTCATTTTTTTCCCTTCGTAGTCAGGTGTGTGAAGACGTTCAGGTGCCATTAGCGGCGCGGCGCTGACTCCTGATGCCGCCCTGGTGTGTGGCTGACACTCTCCCTACCACTAGACGGTCCCTCCTTCCCTCCCTCCTTCCCTCCCTCAGTCCCTCTCCTCTCTCTCCCTCCCTCCCTCTATACCTACTCCTCTTGCCCTCTCATCATCCCTTCTAACTTCTTCCGTTTTTTTTTTTATGGGAGACTGATTTGATTATGTACTTTGGTTATGACGTTTTCTTTTTCGTGGCGTCTGTCTCTGTTCTTCCTCGTTCACCTGTCTTGTCTCTCCGCCAGGTAAGACAGTGATGGGCTGACGTGTTTTAATAAGCGAGTGAATGTATGGATTGATTTCTATTTTGGTGTGTTATTCGTGATACTTAATCGATGTCAAATTAAAACGATTAGAGAGTCTCAAAATACTTAAGTTATTTTTTTTCTCGTACATCAACACAATACATTTCAAGTCAAATAGTTGAAAAATTATGAAAACTTGTTATATAGGAAACGACGGAACGAGAAGATAAGGAATCATAAGAGTAGACAAG
>JAXIVD010009526.1:0-15241 GCA_036785275.1 Cancer borealis | reverse complement strand
TATATATATATATTTATATATATATATATATATATATATATATATAATATATATATATATATATATATATATATATATTTATATATATATATATATATATATATATATATATTTATATATATATATATATATATAATTTATATATTATATATATATATATATATATATATATATATATATATATATTATATATATTATATATATATATATATATATATATATATATATATATATATATATATATATATATATATTACTTCATAAGTAATAATTTCTCATCAGCCAAGGCAACATAATATATTACATTTTGGATGGAAACTTGACTTTATAATTAACCTTGCAATTTACACTAATAAAAACTTTTCCACTTCAGGTTGCGTGCCCCAACGCCATATGGAGCCAGTGCTGGGCCATGGCCCATCAAGCCTGACATGGCAATGTATGAGAGAGAGCGGAGAGAAGAAGAGAGACAGAGCCGAGAGCGTGAAGAGAGAGAACGCAGAGAAAGAGAAGAAAGAGAGAAGAGGGAGCGAGAAGAACGGGAAAGAAGAGAACGTGAAGAGAGACGAGAAAGGGAAGAAAGAGAGCGAGAACGTGAACGCCGTGCTGAGCTTGACAAGGATCGGGTTGCCCGTGCCTTGGATGCTAGTCATGACCGTGCTCTGCCCAGGAGAGATAGTTCACGGTCACCACTTCGCCCTGATCATAAAGACCAGCCTCCGTCACACCCATCTTTGTCCTTACCAGGCTCCAATCATTTACCACATGGGATGTTACCCTCCTCCAGTATGAAGACAGAAGGACGCCCAGATTCAAGACCTGGATCCAGGCCAGGGTCTAGGACACTGGATCCTAGAATAAAGCTGGAAGGAAACAAGGATGAGGTGATGATTGTTGGTGGAAAGGAAGCACCTCGCCACCTACCTCACAATGTGCCACCACCACCATGTTTACCACCGCCTCCTGTATCTGTTGGGATGCTGCCCTCCCACTCCCTTGCTGCAACTATGGCGACCACCTCCACCAGCCAAGCTTTGGATCGGGCTCGTTTATTAGGTCCTTCCGCATACCCTGGGGGA
Organism: Cancer borealis; assembly: GCA_036785275.1. Lineage (NCBI taxonomy): Eukaryota > Metazoa > Arthropoda > Malacostraca > Decapoda > Cancridae > Cancer > Cancer borealis. The sequence goes on along the minus strand of JAXIVD010009526.1, from coordinate 14,162 downwards.
ATTCCTCCACATTTAGCACCCTGGGCAGATCCCTTCAGAGATCCTTATCGCTCTGCACAAGAGATGTCTGTAGTTAGGGCACATGACCTAGCAGCTAGGGAAGCTTTGTTGAGAGGGGATCCTCTGCGGGATCCAAGGATGAGCTTGGTGGCCAGAGAAGAGCAGTTGCTACATCCTAATCCATTATCATCACTCATTTTAAGTGAAAGATATAGGGAGCATCAGCAACAGCAGCAGCAGCAACAAGCTAGAGAAATATTTGAACAGCGACATCTTGCTGCTGCTGCTGCTGCTGCCTCTGGAGCACTCTATCCTCCTACATCCTTACTTCCTCCACATCAAGTAGTTTCACATATGGCATCTTCCTTATTGAAAGGAGGTCCAACTTTAGGCCCTGGTCCCCCTGGTCCCAGTCTACATCCATCATTGCATGGACCTTCACACCCAGGGGCACCGGGCCATCCTCAGCCACCGCCACCCTTAGGGCCTGGCTTGCCTCCACCTCTCATTCCCTCAATGCGTGGTGCCTCTCCGGCTCACCCACGGCCACCAGATAAAAAGGATGACCCACGCTGACTCTAGTCATCCCTGAGCCTAACATAACCTCAGGTGGTGTTCAGCAGAAGCACTAGCTAACGCTGAGACTCAAACTACCTGCTGCTGAAGAAGCACCTTTGTTGGCGGTGGTGCAGGGCGGGCAGCCCATAAGACTGCAGCACAGCCCCAAGGGCAAGCTGAAGTCAACGTGTCTTTCATAATGATCAGGCTGTGGATTGTAACACAAGTTTTGTACTATACTTGTACAGTAAGGTGGTCCAGGGCCACATCCTCCATTGTCCTTTTATTTAACAATTTTGTAGATATTAATTGTTTTCCTAAAGTATTTTGTAGAGAAATCAAATTAATATGGACTTGACTGAAATGATCTGAACCAGACTGACACTGACATTTGTTAAACTGTTTCTAAATAAATAAGTTTGTTAATAATGTATTTATGTAGATCCTACACATTCCACACATCCAGATCAGTAGGGTCAACCATAGCACATATTTCCCAATTGCGATTCACATAGTGCAAAATATTTCAGTTCGTCCCTAACATGGCTAAAGTTGACATTAATGCAGTGCTAGCCTTATAATTAATTTTGTAGAAAAAAGGTCACTAAGCTATTTATATCCCTTTTTTTCTCATCTCCCTTAAAGGAGTTAGTTGAGACAAGATATCTACATCTACATCCACCTCTATGCTTCTTGGAAAGAAGTGACTACTGACTTTCACTATACCAAACTGGTTTCCTCAGTAGGAACCGTCTCACATCTTTCTTAAAGGGGAGTTAGTTAAATCAAAGAATCTACAGATATACATCTACATGTATTCCCTCACATCTTTGCCTCTATATCTTTTGGGAAAAAAAGGACCAATCTTCACCCTCACCATACCACACTGCATAAGGGTAAGTCTCGCAGCACAATCAGTGATTTCTGCAGCAGGGCCTGATGACAAAACTATTTTACTCCTCCAATAGACAATAGACACATGATGCTATCAGCTAATCAGACCAGATGCAGTAAAACTTCCTATCGAGGCCACATCTCACTTTGTGTATTCACAACTGTTCTCCATCATCTGTCACGAACAAATATTCTTCCTTGTTACCAGACATCCTTACTGTATTTAACACTTTATCTACACTGTCCATCCATCCCTTCATGTTTTCCCTCTCAACCTCACACCTCTCACAGAAATCTTTTCACCAATTATTTACCATCCATTCTCTCCCCATGCCCAAATTCATTGCAATACTTCCTGATTTGCTTAATCAGCCAACTCTCACCAGTTCTCTTTCACACTTCCTCGTTTATTACTCAATACATACTACACGAATATTCCTCAGACACCTATCTCCATTATATTTAATCTCTTCCTCTCTGCTACTCTCATACTCCATGTTTCAGCTCTATACAATGCAGTTGATACCACTACTTCCTCATACAACCTTCTATCCATTAATTTCAAGCAATCATTCATTCTTGCCATTCTTTTCATTCCACCCCACCTCAAAACCTCAATTAAGTTATTCCCCTCCCAGGATGCACCAGCACTAATAGTATTTTCCTACCTTCATTCTTTTGATGTCTTACTTTTCTACAAGGTACACTGTGTTCCCTTCTATGTGTTTCCTGCTGGCATGCTCCTCTCAGATAATTTATTTCCACTACTCCTGTTTCCTATCCCATGGCCAAGTTTCTGATCCATATGTCAGTATGGACACATTCCTTCCTCTCATAATCCTTACAAGTGATCATATGACGCACCTGCCTTTCACAGCCTTTCTCTTTTATTTCTCCTATCTCTCCATATTTGCATAGCACTATTTCCAAATACTAAAACCCTTTCATTTCCTCCATTTTCTCTATTTTCTTATTCATTCTTATTCTCATTCACTAGCTAATAACACCTTATTCATCTTTCCCTTGCTATTTTTCCTGCCATACTCCCATCTATCTTAGTTAACATAATGATCTTACCCTTGAAATATCCCTTTGACTGCCTTAACATCCAACACATCCTTCCTCAATTTCTCATCTATTGCTTTAGGGAAGGCGGTGGTACAGTAATCTAGCATTCAGTCAAGCAAACCTTGGGTCCTGGGTTCGATCCCTCAATATCCACTGACCACTTTTCATTCTTTGATATCACCGCTGAGTGGCCAAAGACTACCCAAATTGCTGCCATACTGTCCTCAGACGGGACTTACAATGTTTATATGCATCTGAGGTTTTAGCAGCAATAAGTCTCTCTAGTTCTCAACATATTCAAGAGAACGTAAATATTCGAGGCGTCACTATAAAAAATCTAAAACCCACACCAAATAACAGGCAAGAGGCAAGTCCATCTGTGCTTCCATAAAAGCCTACTGGCACCAACGGTTTATGATATAGAAAGAAAGAAAAAATCAATCACTATTTTTCTCATCCCTCTAATCCATGTGGTATTTTGGATCATTTTATGCTGAAAAAAGGTGTTTGCTGAGAGTAGCCCCATTTCTGCACGTGTCCACCAGGTACTCATCATTCCATTGACTTGATTCACTACCCACTTTCCCACCACACCTGCCACCTCACTATTTCCAACCCTTATTCATAAATATATCCAATGAACACTATTCTTCTCCACCTCCCAATCTCTATCAAACACTCATTCACATAATTCCAGAACTTCCTCATCTCCTCTCTCACCTTTCTGCTTTTTGCATTTACAAATGCATACACACAGACCATGCATAACCTCACATTAATATCATGTATCTTCCCTACTAGTTGTTTACTACATTCTTTCATTATTCAATTTGATATATCTGGTTCAGGGGCTTTTTCTAACATCTTGACTTTCTTGACTTACTTTTTGTATATTGAGTTGAATTTTTCCAAATTCTGATTCATACGTCAATGTTGGTAGGAGAATACAGTTGTTTCACAGGGAATCAGCCCCAAAGTATTATCAAAAGTAAAAATTTTATCTGCTCTTTTTCCCTTATCCCTGTTCCCATCCCCTACCACCAATGTATATCCTCCCCTTCCATTTTCATCCCTCCTGTCATCTCCCCACCTCATAGCCTCTTTCATTGATGAGCTGAGAGACCTTCATACCAATATTTATGTAGGTATAAAAATTTCTGAATTGAATACAAAGGAAGCAAAGGGGAAAGAACTATTTGGGTAAATCAATCAATACTTTTTTCTTTTTCTATATCATAAACTGTTGGTGCAAGTAGGCTTTCATGGAGGCACAGATGGACTTGCCTCCGCCTGTTATTTGGCGTAGTTTTTTAAAAGATTTTTTGTGGTGGTGGCTCGAAAGTTTACGTTCTCGCTTGAATATGTTGAGAACGATGAGAGGCTAATCGCTGGTACAGCCTCAAATTAATATAACATTGTAAGTCCTGTCTGAGGACCGTATGGCAGCAATTTGGGTAGTCTTTGGCCACTTGGCGGTGATATCAAATAATGAAAAGTGGCCAGCGGATATCAGGGGATCGAACACAGGACCCAAGGTTGTCATGCCCGAACGCTGACCACTGTACCACCACCTTCCCAATAATACACAAATATCGCTGGTGCACATGATCATAAGAATAAATGACACAAGTTCTGCTATTTCTGAGTTTCACACAAACATGAAAATGAAGACCTCCTGCATAATATATCCAAGCACCATTCATTAGTAGTATTAGCTACTAACATGTACCTCTTTCAAGAATCAAGTATCATATCATTTCAAATGAAATCATACAACATCAGCTGCATATCATGGCCCTTATGCTGTATTTATATTGGATTGGGTCCATACCCTACATACACTCACTTGCTTTCTATAACTAATGCTCTTACACATTTATACACTTACCTTTCTAATTATATTGACACAGCTCTTCTTTCACCGTGCACGTTCTACTCTTGGTTTATCCTCTTTCGTATCAGTCACCCTTATGTTTCTGATCAGATGCACATCACTCATAGCCATACTTCTGCTGGCTCTACGAGCTGAAAGTACAGCTTGGGCTGAGTATCCAAGGACCTGCCAGAACAAACATTACTGATAAATGCCTATCAAGACTACTTATATGTTTCTGCCAGCTATATACCACTGTTTCTATCTTTACAAAATCGGTCCTCTTTTTCAGTATGAAATGATACAGTATTTTCCTAATAAACTGTATAGATAATTAATTTATTTAGTATAGTAATACAATTTCATTTACCTATTACTTTCTTGGAGTAGCTGAAAATAGTAGTTGACATGTCTTATAATGCTTTGATTTATAGGTCTTCTGAATCTCATCTCCTATCTTCTTTGGTCTCCTGGCACTCTAGATTATAGTTCAAAATATTAAACATGTTTCACTCAGTTATTCTTAACACTTTTCCACATGATCACAACAATGCAATCTCCCTGTCATCATGATTCCAGAGATGCACTCAATCCTGACTGCTTACTTGTTGAGCTATCTTTCACACCAGCACTGCACAGCCACCTAACCACACACTTTTTAATATACTCCACCACTTAGAAATATGGTCAGTAATAATTCATAGCAACATTCCTGTGTCTATTCAAATCACTATTATGATTACTCTATCTTAAAGAGCACTGCGCATGGCACCACCACTGGGCAAGACATTTTCGACGCCATGCTTCAGTGTGTGAAGCAACACTCCCTCCACTTGTCCTGTCTTGTGTGCGTGATGACCGATGACTGGAAGACTGCAAGGCAAAAATATTCTAGTCGTAGACATGTATTCGTGCATCACTGCCTTCGAGATAAAGCTGCGCTTGTGGGATGCTCAACTGGCTGCTGGTCAGTTTATGCATTTTCCTCGTATTGTGGCTTGTGCACCTGAACACTTGTGTTGGTGTTGCGGAAGGAATTTGCCTCCCGTTTCACAGATGTCAGGTCACTGACTTCGGGTTTTAAGCTGTTCATCTCTCTAGATGTTAGTGTGTATTATAAACAGGTCTGGAATGCATCACTATTTATTCCATTATATGATCAATCGGATCATGATTGGGTTTTCACAAACAACCCACACAAATTTTGAGGGAAGTGTATTCTGCAGAAGTTGTTGGTCTTTTTCTGATATGTGGACATCTTTTTTTTCTGGAGTAAATTTGATGCTCTTTCTTAAGAAGATAGTTACTATTTTACAGAAACTTTTAAAAATATGACTTTTTATCTTTTGACACCAAATCTCAATTTCACAATTTTCCAGAAAAAGAAATCACTGAAAAAAAAACAACAAAAAAAAAAAAAAAAAACAGAAATGACAGTCTGCATCACCCTTGATTTTCTATTTCGTTTCAAATCACAGCAGTTTTTTTTTTTAATTAAATCTAATGTTTTCTAATCATAATGAAAAATATAGAAAAAACAGGCATTATTTACCTACTTAAGGTGGAGTATATACAGGAGCGATTTCCCAAAGAAAATGATGGAACATTTACACAAGACAACAGGAGGTGGATTGAATTCAAAATCTTCTACTGAACACCGGTCTCGGAACTGCTTAACCCCACTTGAATGGGAACCAATTATTGACACCCTAATGACTGTGATTGGGAAACAAAGAAATCTTGTGGGGCCGCCTGTCATAAGAGTCCGAGTCTTCAGTCATAACACATTATTGGGAGAGGGAGGAGTGTTCCTGCACTGTAAATCATCTATGTGATAATACTTATTCATACATCATTTTATATAGGTTTTGGGAAATAGATAACTACCCTATATTATACCGAGATAAAAAATAATTAAGAAAAGGTAAGTTATAATGCCTATACTGACTGCCAACTCCTGTAGAATATTACCCAATTCTTTGGCATTTCAACAATATGAGCTGGTGCTCTATCCTCCTGGGAAAAAATTGGTCCGAGTCAATAAAAAAGATGACACAAGATTATCCATTTACAGGTCCAAATATACTTCTTTGGTGATAGCATTGTTTTTTTGAGACACGACAAGATAACTAAGACCATAGAGAGTAAAGAATCCTCATACCTGCAAACTTGAAAAGTGCTTTGCGGTTCCTTAGCGGAAGAGGAGGTCATTGTGATCAGACCCTGAGTGACTGTACACTTTGTTAGATGTATCACTCACACATAAAAAACTTTTTCATTACACCACAATACTTTACAAACTGTATCTGCTTCTTCCTTTGTGCGTCATAAATGAGTTACTTTTTTAGAGCACAGTAACTGCAGTTTGCATGGTTATGGCGCAACATATAATGGACACCAAAGAGTAAATCTATTCCCTTCTTTAGGTTGATGACATGTAAGGCTAGAATCATACTCCAGCGGCCTCCTGAAAAGTTTCCTTATCCACTCAGATATTTTACAGAGCCTCCCAGACGGTTTTTGAGGCAAAGTTAAGCCGTTGATGTCACTACCTTTGAAATTACAATTCAACTTATGGACAGTGTATAGCTTCCAGCACTCCATATTATTGTACTTTTCACCTTATCTAGTGAGCAATAATACTCAAACATTAATGCAATATAAGATCCGAAACCAGAATAAAGGGAAAATTACTGCAGGTAGATATTTCAGTGTCCAGTATAGTATAGCATATGGAATTCTCTTCCCTTCCACATTGTAGAGGTTCCGAGTATGAAAAAGTTCCCTGAATTAATTTTTGTATGCTATATAAATTCTCAAGATAAGAATTCATAGTATTATGCAAAACATTAAATTTCCAAATTCTGCATACAGTACTCCATGCCTTGAGATACAAATACAATTAACTATATGCCTTTTTTTCTAACATTATTTGGTGTACCTGCAGATGCTGCCTCGCTTCTTTACTCTTTGGCACTTATATCCAACACGACTTCCTGAGTTAAGGGAGTCAACCAAGTGAGTAAAACACCCGATGACTATTGTTAACTATAATGTCAGCAAAGAATCATTTGTCAGATTAAATGAAAGAAACTACAATCAACTCACCTGGCTAGATATACATTTAACACTTTGTCATGTCATAAAGGTTAAGTAGTCAAGGAAAAAAGAGGACAGTTCAAAGGCTGCAATTGTGCCAGTCTTACACTAAGTCTTACATAAAGCAAGGAAAAAAATTTGTATCAAGAAAACTGGAAAGTGTATCATTTGGACCTCCATAACTTCTTCTGGACAATGACAGTCCCAGTATGTCAGTTTCGCCTCACTTCCACTCTAAATTTTTTTATTTTTTTTTTCTAATCAAAACTTTATTTACCTAACCAAAAGGACGTGCATAACCTGGAATGTTTAAGAAAAGTTAGATTTAACTTTTAAAAAATTGAAAATGGACATTGTGGAAATGGAGCAGGACCTACATTCTCCACGAGTGTCTTTTTATGCACCAGTCTATGCAAGAGAACAAAACTTTCCACTTACAAATCCACATTCATGATGGGGCAAAACATAGCTACTGGAAATCAGCTATATTATATTTTTTTTGTTTTTACACAATAGTTGGAATGTGAGTGGAAGTGAGTACTCAGAAGTGCAGGAATACAGAAAAATAAATAACCAGGTTAGGAGAGCAACAAAGAAAGAAATTAATAAGAGAACAAATGATAGTCCAAAATGTAAAAAGATATCCCAAAATATTTTGGAAATATGTGCAATCTAAAACAAAAAACACACCTGGAATATTAGTTATGTAAAAATAATGAAAAATTACACAAAATCAATGATAATAAAGAGAGCGCAGAAATGTTAGCTTTGTCTGTGAGCCAAGTTTACACCAGAGGGCCATTGGATCTATTACCTCCGATTAAGCAGAGCAGTAATTGTGTTCTTTCTAACATAGTAATTTCTTAGAAGGAGATATACGAGGCACTATCAAAACTGAAAAGAGACAAGTCTCCTGGTCCAGACAAGATACATCTTCGGGTAATAACTAATAGAAACATTTAATATAATCTTTAATAATTCCATAAGAAAACAACAAATTCCTGATGATTGGAAGAATGCTGCAGTAACGGCAATATACAAAAATGGTAACGAGGCTGACTCCACCAATTAAAGACCTGTTAGTTTAACCAGCACAATATGCAAGATCATGGAGACCATTATAATAAATAAAATTATGACACACATGCAAAACAACAATCTTTCCCCAACAAATAATTTGAGTTTTTACCGGGAAGATCTATGGTACTTCAACTTATTAAGGTTTTGGATGAATGGACTGAAGAATGGGATAAAAGAAATTATGTGGATTGTGATTTTGCTAAGGTTGCTTAAAAAAAGCTTAATACTTATGGTATGAGAGGAGATAATGGTATGGATTAAATAATTTTTTAAGTGAGCGTGTTCAATATGTTGTGGTGAATTGGGAAACATCAGCATTGCATAAAATTATAAGTGGAGTAGCACAAGGATCAGTGATTGAATCTCTATTACGTATTTGTAGTTTATATTAAAGACCTGCCAGGAATTATTAAAAACAGTGAAATATATTTACATGCTGATGACACCAAGATTTTTAAAGATATCAATAATATAAAAGACTGCAAGCATTTACAACAAGATCTACAGAATATGGAAAAATTGTCCCAGAATTGGCTTTTCAGATTCAACCCACAGAAATGTTGGTATATGAGGATGGGCAGTAAGGTAATGCAGAAATTAGAATACAAATTGGGGGAAAAGTTACATGAACTAGAAGAGTTACGAATAAGACAGAAAATTAAACTTTGGGGACCATTTGGCAGAAAAAAAGTGAATAAGGCAAACAAACTTGCTGAAATTATCAAAACATTTGTTACCCTGAGATGAAATAATGTTTAAAAACTTGTTTACTGCCCTAGTAAGACCACATTTAAAATACGCTTACCAGGTTTGGAGCATCTATAAGTCAAAAGACATTAAAAGTATTGAAAATGTACATAGGAGAGCCACAAAATTAATCCCCACACCAAAAATATTGACATGAGGAAAGATTAAAAGAAAAATTGACCTTCCTACATTAGTTTATAGAAAAGCCAGAGAAGACATTATAGAAACATACAAGATTTTGAATGGGATCTATGATAGAAAAATTGATAAATTTTTACATCTTCACCATAATGGCGTATGGCTACGAAAAAATTGGTCTCTATACCTAATCCAACCACCGACTTTTAGTCATAGAAAACATTTGATGGCTTTAAATTAACATAACAACATAACATAACCTAAGGTTAATATTCAGTTCGTTAACCACTCGATTTTTGGTTACCTTTATAATGCAAATTTAACCTCAGATACTTGTTCAGATCACCTCACATAGTTATGCAGCTGATTTACAAAAAAAAAACGATTTTTTTTAAGGTTAGGTTAGGTTTAGTTTGGTTTGGTTAAGGAAACGAGTATTTACTTAGCCTAACCAAACGTAAACCTACATTGACAAATCACATTGTTTTTCAAACCAAACTAAACTTTACCTTATTTTCAAAGAGAAAGTCTTATAGAAAACATTGAGTATCTCACAAACTAGGAATTTGCAACGGAAATGTAATTTTTTTTCAGAATTCATCAGGTATTGTATTAATATAACCCTGAAATCTCTAGAGTATTCTGGTGAAGATGTGAAATAATATCGAAAAATTTGTGAAGATCTGTTTGTAATTCAAGAAGACACAAGTACAAGAGGTCACAGTAAGAAAATTTATAAGAGAAGGTCAAGAATTAATATTTGAAAAGAGGCTTGATAAACATTGGAAAAATCATGAGTATACAAGTATGATCATACTGCCTGTACAGTGACGACACGACCTAGACGCAATCACAAGATAATGATCTTACCATGGAGCTGGAGTCACAGGCCTAGTCAAGGCCTCTTCCAGAAGTCACTCGTAAGCATCTGTCACACTGTACTGAATTTCAACAGTGGTGTGCCCTAAGCCCATAACTTGACCCACACCGCAATCCAAGCCTTGCCATCCAGCCAGGAAATTTTTCAGTATTACTAAGTAATCCTGAAGACTTATCAGCAAGTTTGAGTAGAAACAATGCAATGAGAAGCAACAACAACGGGGAAACTGCCTTGCACTACCGTACGTCCATCCCTTCCTACATGTGGTTGTTGAGAGGAGGACGTAATGGCTTCTGAGTCCCATAACAAGACAATCAAGTATTTGGCAGAGCAACCAGTCTGCACACTCACAAATACTTTTCCTCCAATCTATGCCTATAAAAATAAGAAGAAACAAGCCACATTTACTCAACCAACCTGTTCACAGGCTTCATGCACGGTGGATTCTCAGCCCCTTAGCAAAGCAGGTACAGCAGGGCGCAGTGCGCACCCGCACCGGTCACTGATGTTTTGTTGTTTACCAGTGAATCAGTAATGCCAAGTAGCAAACTTCTCAAGTAAAAAGGAATAAAAAAATGTTTCACGCTTTGGAAAATATTAAAATTATCTTGTATCATCCCTAATTAACCTATGGGGGTATTGAATATTCAAATATTCAAATATTCAAGCATTTTTGTATAGGAGTAACAGCGGGGCCTCCGAAATATTTCGGAGGATTCTAGGACCAAAGTACGTATGGAAATAGTTCGTATGCAATTGTTCGTAAGCAAATGTTCGTAAGGGATAAAGTTCGTTTGAAAAAAGTACGTACCAAAAAGCAGAGGTGGGCGCGATTCGAAAAAAATTGAAGTCCGATTAGCGATTACCGATTCGCCAGCTCGTCAAGTCCGATTCGATTATCCGATTCGGTTGCCAAAAAATCTAAGTCCGATTAGCGATTATCCGATTTCGATTAAAGTTTTTAAAAGCGATTCGATATTTTTAAAAGCGATTCAATGTTTTTAAAGCTATTTTCAATGTTTCTAAAGGGAATTTAATGCTTTTTTGCCCTAGCAGCAGCAGCAGCACTTCCTCTCACGACGACTGGCTCTAAACTGGTGCGGCGCGTCACTTAACCGATGAGACGCGTACGAAAAACCAGAACTAAACACGTATTATACCAACTTTATACTTGTAAAATATAACCTTTTTATTATAGTTTATATGATTTAATAATTAATCATGATATTTTGCTACTTTTGACAAAAAATTGCCTTCTAAATCATTCACATAGATGAGAAAGAGTGTAGGTCCCAGGACCGATCCTTGAAGCACACCATTAATTACGTTTTGCCAATCAGATACTTCGCCATTTAGAACAACGCGTTGTTGTCGGTCTGAGAGCTAGTCTCCTATCCACGCGCATAGATGCTCTTCTATTCCATGTGTCCTCAATTTAGATAACAGCCGTTTATGAGGGACCTCATCAAATGCTTTTTGAAAATCCAAGTAGGTCACGTCATATGGCTACCGGAAATCCCAACTCGCGTAAACATCATTAAAGAAGTCTAACAGATTAGTCAGACATGATTTATTACTACAAAATCCGTGCTGGTTTTCCGTTATTAATCTATTTTTCTCGAGGAACTCAACTATCTTATCCCTGATGATCTTTTCAAAAAGTTTAATTACTGACGTTAGACTAATTGGTCGATAGTTAACATCTTGTTTCTTATCTCCCTTCTTAAAGATGGGGGTTATGTTTGCCTTTTTCCATGCACGAGGTACTCTAGCTTGTTATAGGAGTTTCTAACTGCGCATAACATTCTTTAAGTAGCCGTGAACTATTTGATATTGAAAAGCCTCTTCTGTTAGCTCCAATAATCTTGTTCCTTCTCGATCGGCCGTTTAAGTTGACCAGTTTACTGAGAGTTGTTAAAATCTCCACAAATGCATTTTTATCTTTAATGACAGACTTAATTTTATCATAAAGAATTTTATGAGAGAGAGAGAGAGAGAGAGAGAGAGAGAGAGAGAGAGAGAGAGAGAGAGAGAGAGAGAGAGAGAGAGAGAGAGAGAGAGAGAGAGAGAGAGAGAGAGCGTGTGCAACCTCTCTCATCAAAACACAAAAGACTTTGGAACCTAGAGTCTGTGGTCTGGATTTTTATTAAATTGATGTAATTCTCTCTCTCTCTCTCTCTCTCTCTCTCTCTCTCTCTCTCTCTCTCTCTCTCTCTCTCTCTCTCTCTCTCTCTCTCTCTCTCTCTCATATTCATCATGTAACTGTTCTCTCTCTCTCTCTCTCTCTCTCTCTCTCTCTCTCTCTCTCTCTCTCTCTCTCTCTCTCTCTCTCTCTCTCTCTCTCTCTCTCTCTCTCTCTCTCTCTCTCTCTCTTATATTCATCATGTAACTGTATTTTTCAATCACTTTTTCAGTCATGTTTTAAGTATATGTCTGGCAACAGTAGCTAGTAATCCTCTCCTGTATATACGTACATGCAATATTGATACAATAAGACGTAGAAATGTCATCATACAAACAAGTCCTGCTATCCAACCTCTTAACTTTTACGATTCACTGGTCTGCATATTTTGTTACGAAGTTATAAAATTGAAAGTCATTCACCGCAAGGTGAAGCAATAATAGCTTTTTTAATTTAAAAAAAAAAAATTACTCCTACGTGAATGCAACGGCAATTTTCTTACAAAGAGCAATAATTAACTAGCTAATTATCTTAAGCCCTGTGGTGAGAGTTATAAGAATTCTACCATCGTAATCCTTGCGGTTCGTAAAAGGCAACAAAAGGCATGGAGAAAGAGATCTGGGAAGCCCTTCCTCTGTTTACTTTCCTATAAAAAGACAAGGCGCAGAGGGAGAAGGGTAAGTAATGTCTCCATGAATCTTGGTGTGCTTTGTCTTGGATAGCCTATCTCTCTTTAGGAGGATAACAGCCTGGTATATAGATAGATTGATACATCTTATAAGAAAACGCCAGTCTTAGAATCCAGATATTTTAGTTTAAAAAGTTGAAGTCAAACATCGTTGGTTACATTTCTATGCATAATGATTTTACTGTTAACGAAAAAAGAATTATGTAGAAGTAAAAATTGTGTTTTGAGTTGAAATCGACAGCAGCAAATAAACCAGACAAAAAAAAAACAGACAAATAAAATAGACAAATAAAACATGTAATATATTAATACTATGTCGTTCTGTTTCCTTTTATAATACCTTCAATGATATCGTTAGTGTAACCAAATTTCCCTCCCGCACCACAACACCATCACTTGCCGCTAGCCTCCCGCGCAGGACAGGCAGCAGTCAACAGTGGTCAATATCCGCCGACTCAGCCAACGCTGAAGCCTTGCCAGTGTTGCAAGATAATGCAACAAAATGGTGATATAATTAAGTAACACGACTATTAAACGAAAAAATATAAAGTAACATGAATCAGCTCCATGCAACAACACAACGATAACACGATCATGGTGAGTCTTCTTAGCAAGATCATATATCAGTCATTAAACAGTGAAGCCTGTAACACAATACTGAATACTAGTAGTGTGCAAATTATTAACAATGAAGTGTTCGTCCATAACACGGCATGGAGGGCAAACAGCGTGACAATAACATGGTGAATGACGTGTAAGCTGGTAAGGCAGCTGTGAACGCCTAGATAATGTACTCAGTAACAGTGTTATCATAATGCAATAAAATATAATTTGTGATAAAAATTAACAATGCATTACACCAAGAAGCAAATACACGATATTTTGCCATTAACACTTGGAACAGCGTTTAATGGAGGGTCGGTGAGGGGTAAGCCTGAATTAAATAGCGTTGTCG
>JAXIVD010009525.1:12500-15241 GCA_036785275.1 Cancer borealis | reverse complement strand
GTTATATATAGTCTGTCTCTCTGTACACTAGTGAAAAGGTGTGTTTTGTGAGAATTAGGGTGACTTTTTAGTTTTAAGGTTGGTATGTTACTGAACGGCAAGCAAATGTATTTTTTCACTTTACACTTCACACAAATAATAATCCGAAGGTTACACTAACGAAGCGAATTTAATTAATAATCATCCAATTAGACTACAATTATCGTTGTTCCTAGAAAGATTTTTTTTAGCATTATATCTGTCACGAAAAATGTCTGTAGTTGTTTTCTTCTTAGGTTGAATCTCTTGCAATCATGATATGTCTCGGTTTCCTCAATTATTCATCATCATCATCATCATTATCAGCCACTACAAGTCACTTTAATTAAGTTAACCATTTCACTGTATCAATATGACTCACTTCTTGCCTACAAACTCATCAGTCTCTCTTCTCTCCACTACTGTCTGCTCTCACTTTCAACTGCTCTTACTGTCTCTTGGAGTGCAGATTGTTAGTTTTTTGTTCTATCTGAGGTGTGTTCTTGAAAGCTATATGTTCTATCAATCTCCTGATTACCTTCTTTTATTGTTTTTTATGATGTGTGATGATTTTTTTTCATACTTCTTAAACTGAAATCATGATGTGTCTTTGTTATTCCCAATAGAGACACGAAGACAAATCATAGACGAGTATTCACCTTTTGTTATAGAGGTAATCATGAATATCAATGAATAAAATACATCATTGGAAATACGTTCATCTTGTAATAGTAATCCATTCACCATTCATTATTTTCAAGTTCAAAATTCTTAATTCATATTAAATTCATAATTCATCCGCCCAGCAATTACACTCAAATTACATCAACCTTAGATGACATAGACATAGTAATGAGATTAATGAGATTGAAATTTAAAGTGTGGCGTCAAAATTTAATGCTGCCTTACAACATCGTGTTTCATCATTACAGTCTGGGACGCGAAGGTGTTGTGTTACCAATATACATGGATCTAATTGTTCCTGAAATATGGATGCAGCAAACTGTGTCATGTATAAGCAATTACCCTCACTTTTTTTTTTTCTCTCTCTCTCTCTCTCTCTCTCTCTCTCTATATATATATATATATATATATATATATATATATATATATATATATATATATATATATATATATATATACATATATATACATATATATATATATATATATATATATATATATATATATATATATATATATATACATATACATATACATATACATATACATATACATATATATATATATATATATATATATATATATATATATATATATATATATATATATATATCATGGTTTCAGGAAAGTATCCATATTGTATATAGATATGCACTATGCGTGTGTTAGAAAATTGTGAGTACATAAATTAATACTACCATATCATTATAATGGGATAGACATTACACTCTGTTATTTCCTTTGTTTCTCGTTTCGGTTCATGTTTGAACCTAATTACATTCTTTAAAACACCAACGATTTATATAATGTCACAAACACACTCGAACAATGACAATATTAATTATTCAACAATGAGGAAGTAATAGAGTCTGAGGCAAACAACCCTACAAGGTCGTTACGCATGGCAGGTGATTGAGTGAAAACCCAACAACCCAACACAGCGAGTGTGATAGTATTTTGATCCTCGCATTCAGTGTTAAGTAGAACAGCAAAGGTGCAAACCTGGAGCACGGAATGAACGGTACTGAAGGTGGGCCATCACGGTACACGACACGGTGCTCGTTTTATTTGTTGGGGGGGGGCGAGGAGAGGGGGGCGAAGAGAAGAGTTGGAGTGTTCAGGAATGTCCCATTTTATGTGAGGGAGACGCACCCTGACACCCATTCTTCTTTCATCTCTTTATAATATTTTTTTTAATAACTCTTTATTGGAAAACTACCGTCGATAATAATTTTGGATACATGAAAGAAAACAGATCTGCAATGTTGAAGAAGGAAAGCGAGGCACAGAACGAATGGTTACAATCAAAACGAGACCTTAGAATGTGTTTATAAAGAGGATTCATCGAATCGGTATGCAACCACCACAGATTTGCCCCCAGATCCTTGACCTTCCAATATTCCATCGTGACCTCAATGATTTTTCCATTAAACATTAGGCAGCGCGGACGACACAAACCACATCAACTTTTTTATTTTTTTCTCAAGAAAAGATCAAGTAAGAACTTTTAAACAAATTCATGGGAAAAGTGGCTACTACACGAACGAAGGATTCAGATAGACAATGCAATGTGGATATCTCGAGACTCCAGCTTTAAAGGAGTTGAAGTCATATGACGAGCAAGTAATATCGTCGCGTAGATAAGTGCAACAGCAAGCTTGGGTTCGAAACTACAGATGAGGAGGAAGGGAAAGCTTAATTAAGGCTTGGCTGTCAGGAGTTATGGACGCGTGAGTCTGTGAAGAAGATAAGAGGAAAGACTCCCTTAGATGAACGACTAGATTTAAAAGACCGTGAATGAATCTGTGAATGTTATTGAAATAAATATAAGAGAAAAATAGGAGAGATTACCAGTTTTTACATAATTTTACATGTATTATGTGTGTGTTGGTGGTGGCGGTGATGGTGCTGGTGGCGGTGGTGCTGGTGGTGCTGGTGCTGGTGGTGCTGGTGCTGGTGGTGCTGGTGGTGGTGCGGATAGGAATATCTTGCTTTCAGACGAGTGACCTAACTTCTTGGTCTCGTCACTTGAATCACAA
>JAXIVD010009525.1:0-7500 GCA_036785275.1 Cancer borealis | reverse complement strand
CGTGCGAGCAGACGAGTTTAGAGTCCTCGACTGGGACTGGAACTGTAACTTGAAATGCAACGAGGAGCTTCCACGGCCAGCATGAGCCTGCCAACAACAAACGAGGCGTCGCAAAAAAAAATTCTAAGTTGCGCTACTAACAGGCGGAGGCCGACTATTCAATAGCCTCTATCAAGCCTACTGGCGCCATAGGATCAAGACATAAGGCACAAAACAACACCTTGTATACTTTTTTTTTTTTTTTTTTTTTTTTTTTTTTTGTGTGTGTGTGTGTGTGTGTCTGTGTGTCTGTGTGTCTGTGTGTGTGTGTGTGTGTGTGTGTGTGTGTGTGTGTGAGAGAGAGAGAGAGAGAGAGAGAGAGAGAGAGAGAGAGAGAGAGAGAGAGAGAGAGAGAGAGAGAGAGAGAGAGAGAGAGAGAGAGAGAGAGAGAGAGAGAGAGAGATTATTTTGTAATGGATTAAACTATTTTGTATTGTTGCAGGTTTACATGGTACAGGTAATAATAACTGCATTCTGTAATATTATAAATAATCATTATTTATGTGTTCGTAAGGAACATAAGAAAGCTAGTTTTATAGTTATATTGCAACGAAAGAAGTGGTGATGGTGCAAGGGATCGCCTGGAGCTAAACACTCTTATGGGTGTGAGGACATGCGAAAGTCCTCCAGCGGCGCACACATGAACAACAAATAAGGAATAATGTTGTTTACAGTCTCTATAGCAAGGTTGTTAGACCTGTAGGTGCTGTTACCACTGACGGCAATGTCACCACAAAGCCACTCCCTTAGTGACCATGAGAAACATTCGTCAGTTGAAAGCAGTAATGGGAGGAAATTCTAGAATTTATTGTATGTCATCGAGTATATCATAACTCGGCCAAAGAAGGATAGTGAAGTAGTTTTCCAATGTCGCTCCAAGAAGGACACACCAAGGCTGACATCACCAATGGAACATCATTATACCGTTTGACGTCACACGTTAAAGTAACATGACGTTGTAGTATTGAGACGTGCATGCTGCTTCCCCATCTGGCATGTCAGATCCATCTTTGAAGGCCTGATTCATATAGGCTGGACATAGCTTATAGGCTGAGGGCGTCACATTTATATGATAAGGATCACACAATAAGTTGTAAGCAATTACCTAAACAAACGATGCTCGTGGTGGGAAATGTGGAAATGACAACCAAAGTTTACTGAGTATCCTGAAGATAACATTTACTTGAAGCACTCGAGTAATAGCAAAGGTTCCTTAGACCACCACCACCACCATCACCATCAAGGTGCACGAGTGACGACTTGCGTTCAGACTCAATAGTTTAAATCATTTAACTTGACACAAATGTACCCGAGTGGAGTTCCCAGCCACCAGCTAATTGACCGAGTTTTTAGCTCACAATAGATGATCATTGGTCAACAATCTGGCAAGCAGTATCAAACAGGCCGCATTCATCTGGCGTCAACAGTTTTCGAATTTTTCTTGATAGTTTGCCGAGATGCTTGATTTATGATTCCAATACAGTATTCTGGTTGTATATTTGGAATGTATTAAAGGTTAAAACGAAAATAGCGAGTTTAGGTAAAAGAAGATTTACCAGTTCATGTCGAGTTTATATGAAATAACGGTCGTAAAAATAAAGGTTGACGTCTGACAGAGTTCTCAATGCGAAGCTGTTACTAGGTTTTCAATGATTCAATGAAGTGGAGGGGAATGAAGGTAATAGATGTATATGATATGTCTAGATGTATGCATTGATAATGGCGAACAGACTTAAGAAAGATCCCTGTGAATCCTAATGAGAAAGTGTCATATTTTTACTGTAAAACTTAATACAAATCATCGGGATAGACAGTGATCAACCTTTGCACGTGTTTCCCTGCCTTTATAGTTTAGTCTCTAACTGGGGCCAACTAAGGAGGGTAAATAGGTGGAGGCTGTCTGCCTGCAATCCAAGTGTTCTTAGGTAAAGCCAAGGATTAGGGCGGGGAAGGTTGACTTCATGCGTTGACTTATTATAGTTTAAGACTTTCTTTCTAATTAATACACGAAAACAAGAGGATAGAATGACTGCCTGAGTATAGTTACATACAATAATCATTTTATTCATTGATTCTGACATAAAGTACTCCTGCTCAGCACAATGAAGATATACTAGATAAGTTAACCATAGCAAGAAAACCTTTATCATACTTAGCGTCAGTTTCTTTGCACTGCGACTCCATTCAAATTTTGTATTACTACTTTGATACATCCTTACAAAACTTACCGATGGAATGTTACAGAATTCGTATGATCCTTGCATTATCCATGATCAGCTAAGATCTATATTCCGTTAATGGGGATCAGAGGGCCAGGTGGAGAGCAGATGGTGTTGGCTTCACACTAAGGCAACAGACCGTCTCTAGTCTAGTATGTACCTCCTTGGAGCCAACTGTGTGCGTGTCTGCGGTCTGCTCCACGCACATGTAGAATTTACTCGTACTTGGCTTAGCTTCTTACGCCGGCCTTCGCCCCACCCTGACTGGCCTTCATTCTCAGGTAGAAAATAACATGCATACATTTGTTTCCTGGTGGGTTTCTATTTTTTCCCATCCATATGTATCTTATACACATTCTAATATCTTGAGGAGAAAGGGGATAAATGTGGATTTTTTTGGTGTGTGTGTGTGTGTGTGTGTGTGTGTGTGTGTGTGTGTGTGTGTGTGTGTGTGTGTGTGTGTGTGTGTGTGTGTGTGTATGTGTATGTGTATGTGTGTGTGTGTGTGTGTGTGTGTGTGTGTGTGTGTGTGTGTGTGTGTGTGTGTGTGTGTATGTGTATGTGTATGTGTGTGTGTGTGTGTGTGTGTGTGTGTGTGTGTGTGTGTGTTAGTTATTCACGTGGTTTGCGTCTACGTATCCTAGGACAGGGCACAGTGAGGCAAGAAATAGTACGATCACGAAAAATATTGTTATTGAAAGAGTAAAACACCATTCCACTACTCATTATCCTATATCATTATTATATTATTATAACATACCAAACCTTCCTATCACACACACACACACACACACACACACACACACACACACACACACACGCAGACACACACACACACACACACACACACACACACACAGAGTTATATTGCCGGTCACAAAATCTACACTATTTCTTTATTGATATGAAATCGATAAGCACTAGATTATAGGTTATGTTGCGTTAGACTTTTGCAAAACATCCATCAAAGGTCTACATCACATCTAATATGCATGTGTTCTATATGTATTAAATCGAGAGTGATTCTGTTCTAAGCTATTGATTTAAGAAGCTTTACATTGTAACCTGCCCCACCACACACTCGCAAAGAGAGAGAGAGAGAGAGAGAGAGAGAGAGAGAGAGAGAGAGAGAGAGAGAGAGAGAGAGAGAGAGAGAGAGAGAGAAAGAGAGAAAGAATAAAAGATAGCTAACTTCATATACTGTCCCATACTCTAATTACCTGACTTGCCTTCATCTTAAAGTATCAACTACAAAAGAATTTAGCTTAAGTTCTAACACGTTCACTCTACCCTCGCGCCACCTTCAGCTGGACGAATTCATCTAAAATAACACGAAATTGTGGATGATTTTTTTTCAATATTCTTGTTGGTTTTTCTGCTCAAGGAACCTGACTTTAAAACAATCACCATTGTGTTGTGACGTCACCTGGCATTCAACACCTGGATTATTTGGTTTTTTAAGGTCATTAGCATGCCACAATAGGCCTCCAATGAGTTGAACAGTAACACTGTGGACAAATTTTGTATTACAGTTAAAAGGTAGGTTTGGTTTGGTTTGGTTAGGTTAGGTTTGGTTAGGTTAGGTTAGGTTACCAAATAAAACGGTAATATGCGGGGTATTTTTTCGTATATGCCTCAATAATGAGAGAGAGAGAGAGAGAGAGAGAGAGAGAGAGAGAGAGAGAGAGAGAGAGAGAGAGAGAGAGAGAGAGAGAGAGAGAGAGAGAGAGAGAGAGAGAGAGAGAGAGAGAGAGAGAGAGAGAGAGAGAGAATATTTTTGATCTGTTTTCATAAGTTGTTCAAGCTGCCACATTGACGTAAACTTTCTTGGGCGGCAAATTGTAGTGTTGAATGACTGCTTTGTTGTCCGGTGAGGCCGTCCAGATTACAACGTTCCGGTCAGCTGAGTGTAAGTATGCATGATGTCGAAATGAATAACGGATTTTTTTTTTTTTTTTTTTTTAATTCATATTTTATTTTATTTTTTAATTCATTTGTGTAGTTTTTTTTTCTTATTTAGTTGTTGATATATTGATTTATTCATTTATTCATGTATTTTTTTTATAATACTAAGATTATTGTTACTGTTAACTTAAGGTGATTTAGTAATATATAATTAAATGCATAGTCAAAATAGCCCCCGTTTAAGCTAACAACGCAGGCTTCATAGTATATTTATAACAAAAAACAATATATAGAACCACCACATCAACAATAGATATGTATTCCTTAGTATTAACCACGATTCAAATTTCTGACACGAAGCTGTGAAGCCTCTTTTTTTTCTTCTTTTTTTTTTTGTATATATCAGACAACCGAGGTCTGACAACACCTAGCAAGCGTAGCAGATAAATTCTTGCCCTGAACAACTTACTATGAGACACGCATAAGAAAAAAAATAGAGTTACAAAAATGTTTCTCCTTGACGAATATCATTCATGACTATAAAAAATAAGTGCTTTGTGTTTTTGCTCACGTAACTGTAATCCACACACACGAGCACAAGTATATCCCCCCCAACACCCCATAGCACCGCCTCATTACAACAAGGTAACAAGGTAATTGGGGAAGAGGAAAGTCCAGTCTAGACGATACATTTAAAGACAGACAATGTCATTCCAAGTAAGGAGAGTTCATTGACTTGACAATATTTACTAATGATATTGTGGGTCAATGTATATAATGAACAACTAGCAAGCTTCAGGTTAAGGAAAACAATGTGTGTGTGTGTGTGTGTGTGTGTGTGTGTGTGTGTGTGCGTGCGTGTGCGTGTGCGTGTGCGTGTGCGTGTGTGTCACTAGGAACAATGCGTCGTCATGAGCATGGGTTTGGGATAAAGATGATGCATTTATTACGGAATTCAGTTTAAATACAAAATAAGAGTTCTCAGTTTCATTCACAACTTAGTCAAAGGACGTGACGGGAAGGTAAACACTACGGGGGGAAAATACTAATGCAGGATAATACAACATACGTAAATCGCGTACGTGCCAGAATGTTTTTATCAAAAGAATAAGAAAAGTTGAAAGTACATTACGCACAATGCAATTATTCAGTCTCATGAACCAAAAAATATATCAAATGACTAATGATTTATTTTGAACTATTATTTAAAAGAAAGTGTGTCCAGAATTAAAACATCCCCTGAAACACCTGATTCACGTCCTGGTTGACATCATCTTAACTAGAAAACATAATTTTAGTGATAACAAGAACTGTGATGCAAAGGAAGAGACGGTGATTTCAAACGTATCGCTAAAATTGAATGTACTTTCTTTTATTTACTCTACTTGCTCTTTTTTTTAACATAGCTCGCTTATTATCATGAATCCAAGAACATCGTACTTGGAATTTTTTGTTATAGAATGGAAGAGAAGATTTTTTTTAAGCGGGAAGGCATTCTGGATCACAATACTATAATGGATTTATTTCACGGACGAACAATTGAGTGTTCGGTTTGATGACAAAACGTGAAGGCATCTTTTGTAACACAGTGGCAAGTAGGCCGCCACAACACCATTCTCAAGTATAGATGACTTAATGAAATCTGTTTATTCAACTTTAACCTAATCTAAACTAATATATCCTTACCTAACCTAACTTTAATCTAACCTAAACTAACCTAATATATCCTAATCTAACCTAACCTACTTATTCATGTTTGACTTTACGTTACATACTGGTGACTCAGTTTTCATTTTATACTTACTATTTACTTTCTGTTTAAAAAAAAAAATTGTAGACCACCATGTCAGAATTTTGGTGGAAAAAAGAAAGGAAACCACATCCAACATGCGTAAAAAAGATTAAAAAAAAAAAGATAAAAACTACACAACCATTTACATTGCTTTCACTATTTCTGTGTTTATTTTTCTCGCTGCAGTTGCGTAATTAGAAGTTTTTTGGGTTTTTTGGGGTCATATTCCTGATGATGATAACGATCTAAATGTTAAGAATTATGAATACTACTATTTTATCATTCCCTTGCTATTATTTTCTCTATCTCTCTCTTTCTCTTTTTTTCTCTCTCTTTGTCTTCTTTTTACAGTCATTGTGGGTGACTCGCTCAGCTTTTTTTTTTTTTTTTTTTTTTTTTTTCCTTTTTTTTTTTTTTTTTTTAGTACTGTGACTTGGCATGGTACAGTGGCACTGGCTAGACTCCCAGAAAATCACAAATGACATATACCGAGTACGCCCATTTACTATCCACCCTATTTGGAAACTTGCACAGGTGTGGTGAGGTGAGGTGTATGTAGCACCACACTCCACCTGTCTTTCCATGATAACGAAATGAAAACAAGAAAATTGATTGCAGGTGGCTTGGCCTTTCTATGCATTGTTATTCCAGTCATGAGAATAAGGGTCATGGTTGTGAAAATAATCATATCCAGCAGAGAAAAATGTATATATGAAAAAATATAGATAAACAGACAAAAAAAAACAAGGAGACCCACCAATATGTTTATCATTACGAACATTGAAATGTCTCCAAAGCGTTAGAGTCAGGAGTGATGACCGAGGTGGGAGCATGAGTGACAGTGGTGGTGGTGAGAGGCTGCCCCCACAACCAGCCACACCCACAAGGCATCCCCAGAACCTTCCCCCCAACCTTTCCCAACCCCCCAACCCCCTCCTTGCAAGGCAGGCACAGGCACTGGTCACGTCATCTCCCCGGTCACCACAACATTGAAAATTATATACTCGTATCTCTTTCTTTTTTCAACCACAAACGCCAAAGTATCTATTGTTTAGACTGAGTTTGGCGGTGGGTTGAACTTGGCACCAAGGAGAGTAAGGGCGTGGCGTGGCGTGGCGGGGTGGGGCGGAGGTTTGCAACGCCCCTGGGTCTTCCTGAGGTCATGGGATGTGACAGTCACGAGCCACTGGTTACTGTAAGCGAAACTGTCATGTAACTGTACTGTCAACCAAATGTGGGTGTGACTACGTGCACGCGCAGATGAATCCATAGTGAAAGTTGATCAAGAAATATTGCATATTTTTTTAAACTTAGAAAAAAAGAAACATATATATAAAATATGCGACAAAATGGAGATAGATAGATAGGTATATAGATAGAAAAATAGATAGATGGATAGGGGAAGAGAGGAGAGGGGAAAGAGACCGTGATTAGCATTAAATGTATAAATTTGTAAACAAATATGTACTCGTAAAAAGTATACAGTAATCATCATCATCAGCATTGTCATCATTATCATCATCATCATCATCATCATCACCACCA
>JAXIVD010009524.1:7500-15243 GCA_036785275.1 Cancer borealis | reverse complement strand
CCAGTTAGATGATTCACCATTAATGACAAGGAGGAGGAGGAAAAAATATAGCGCTGAAGGGAAAAAGGAGGGGGAGGAAGAGGTGAAGAAAGAAAATATTGAGGAAAAGAAGAACAAGGAGCAATGCAAACATTTTTTAAAGGAGGAAGAGGAGGAGGAGGAGGAGGAGGTAAGAATAGGACACGGAAGGGAAAGAGGAGGGGAGGAAGAGGCGAAAGAAGAAAAGTAATAAGAAAAAGAAGGACAAGGAGCAATGCAAGAACAGCTAGAAGGAAAAAATTAAGAGTCGGGTAGGACGATACAAAAAAAAACGAACGAAGAGGAGGAGGAAGAGAAGAGGAAATACAGAAAAAAAAACAGTAGGAAGAAAAGTAAAATGAAATTAAAGAAGAGTAGAGGAGAGGAACAGGGGAGAATAGAAAGAATAAAAGAAAATTGTCGGAGGAGTTACATAAATAGTTAAAAGAAGAAGAACAGAGGGAGAAGAAGAAGAAAAAGAAGAAGAAGAAGAAGAAGAGAATACGGCTGGTTCAGGGAAGAGCCATCCGGGTTCTCAAAAATAGTAGCCAAAGGTCACAAGGCATAAGGGTGAGACTTTCCAAACCGGTCTGTGTGTGATGACAGGGCAGAGGAGGAGGAGGAGGAGGAGGAGGAGGAGGAGGAGGAGGAGGAGGAGGAGGAGGAGGAGGAGGAGGAGGAGGAGGAGGAGAGGGGACTGGGGGAAGGAATTCATGTCTGTCTGAAAACTGCAGTCGTGCATTCCTTTGTAAACAGTATTACCAATTAATGTAAACAATGTTAGGGGACACTTAAATCACTTTTGCATAACAATACTTTTAACACCGCTTTTTATTTTTTTTTGTAAGTGTTTCCTAAATTCCACTTCTGCGGGTCAACAATGAGATGCTTGCAAGAATTGGATGTATTAGTTATGGATTTGTATGTAATTGATCAAGAGATGTAGTTTATATTTGCATGTATTTGTAAGTCGATGCTACTACCTGAGTTACAGCAAGAAAGGCGTAGGTCCTACACCTTTCTTGCTGTAACTCAGGCTATCAATATTTGCTTTCTTGTTCTTATTTTTCATGCATTCATACCGTGTCATTGCAGCAAACAAGGTCGTATTTACCTGTTAGTGTCTCGATTGTGTATGTTATCAATTATTGTTGGTAAATTATTTTCATTATGATTATTATTGCTATTATTATTATTATTATTATCATCATCATTATTATCATTGTCATTCTTGCCCTTTACATCTGAATGTTTCCCTGACGCTTGGAGTGAATGAGATGACAATTGAACGTGATGCCAAGAATAGTGATTGAGTGGTGGAGGCGAGTAAAGAATGAGTAAGAGCCAGCGACACTTCCCGTCCTTTCATGCTTCAACCTAACCGGTGTCGAGTCTCCAGCATACTTATTACACGTGATGCCAACAAAACAGTTAATATTAATAACTGGACAACACATACATCAAATTACTTGGTAAATTATCATAGAACAACTCAATACAATACAATACTAGATGTTACATTAATATTTCTGGTCACCTTGAACAGATATTGATAAGAAAGAAAAATTACTGCAAGCATATTGTAGAGGACGATACACTCTGTCTTGTCTCTCTGATGAATGGCGGACACCCAGACACCGTGAAATGGCTGGAATAGTCGAACACCCACCACGTACAGCCGCCCAGACCACGAGGATAAGCCGGGGATGAAGCTAGTTGGATTAAAGTGTAAAGCTTCATTCGTATAAGGCGAAACGCACCACATAATGACTGGGTAACGAAACTGGTACTACGTGTGAATGAGAATGAAATTGAGAGTCAGGGAGGGACAGTGAAATCCGGATTTACAAGCCACGGTTATTATTTTCATGTTTCTTTCCTACATATTCCGTTTTTCTTACGTTATTTTCGTTTTTTTTTTTTTTTTTTTTTTTTTTTTTTTTTTTTTTTTTTTTTTTTTTTTTTTTTTTTTTTTTGACGGATGCACGCCGCTAGGAAGCCGGACCTGCTATGCGGTGTGTTGCACATTAATGAATTTGGAATAACTATATTTTGCTATTCAGTTGGTGTTTTTGATCGGTGGTTGTGCCTTCTCTGCAGCTACCTGGGATTTACACCTAACGGCATGCAGCCCATTTATAATTATACCAACCTGGAGGCAAGCTGTCCTCTACTTGTTATATTTTTTTTCTCACTCGTCTCCTCTTTTTCGTTTCTCTCTCACCTCTTCTCTATCCTTTTGCTCTTTAATTCAATCTCATGTACCCGGATAACCTCCAGACTATCATTTAACCTCCTCCTCCTCCTCCTCCTCCTCCTCCTCCTCCTCCTCCTCCTCCTCCTCCTCCTCCTCCTCCTCCTCCTCCTCCTCCTCCTCCTCCTCCACACCTTCCACCTTTTCCCATTTGTGTTCCGTTTCCTCACTTGGGGTTTTCTTATCATCATCATGACTTGTATGTGTCAAGATTAACTTAAGTCACCATAACTTGCTCTTTTTTCATTAACTCTCTTGTCATGTAGTTGTGTTTCGTTTGTTTTCCTGTTGAAGTGGTCATCGTTTTAGCTCCCTGGGCCTTTTTTTTTTTTTTTACCATTGTTTATATTGTTGGTGTTTATTCTTAGACTTGGTAATGAATGTGAATGTAACTTGTGTTTTGTTCTGTCTGCTGCCTTCATCTGTTTAGTTTAGTTTAGTTTAGCCTCTTAGTCTCTGGTTGGTGACGACGCGCACCTGTCTAATATCAGTCACAATAAGTCGTTAAGGTTATCGTAGATCCAGTTATTGCTAGACACTAGTTAGTCGTTACACACACACGAGCGCACTTCATACCTCCTCGATTGTATTTTAGTTCCTCAAAGTCTTGTATTTTTTTTTTTTTTCTCGGCCGTGGACAAAAATAATGTAGTCCGAGATAAGAAAATGTTGTGTATGCATGTCGAAAGTTTAAAGGCTAATGTGTGGAGATTATGCAAGGAGAGAGAGAGAGAGAGAGAGAGAGAGAGAGAGAGAGAGAGAGAGGAGAGAGAGAGAGAGAGAGAGAGAGAGAGAGAGAGAGAGAGAGAGAGAGAGAGAGAGAGAGAGAGAGAGAGAGAGAGAGAGAGAGAGAAAAAAAAATAATGTCATATAAACATGATTTGCTTATACACGTTTAGGGGAAAAGGCTTCTAGAAATATTGAATCGTTTCAACTTTTACACGGTCCTCCTACATACTCCTTGTGTATCCTAGTTTGGGAACACCTTTCGCACAATTCAAAACGGTACAGAAGAAATCTTAGAGGTGATGCGATCCAACGCAGCATCGCCCATAACATGCTCTTAGCCGCTCTTCCCGTCAGAGTCCTTACTTCTTGATGAAACATGAAGAAAATAAAACTACTAATGACTTTTAGCCTATTACTAGATGGCAGCATGAATGTAAAATTTGCGGGATTCAAGGAAAATATCATGCAGGGAGGGAAGGCGGTGGACAGAGGAAGGAGGGTAGTGGAAGCTGCGTCTCATGGGTTTTACGAAACAGCAATGATCCGGCGTAAGGCAGCCCAGGGCACTGACCTACTGCTCAGATGTGCTTCAATACGTCGCCTTTTCATCCCACCCACACCAAGACCAATTTTATGATTTGTAAAGCTATTAATTAATAGGGTTAAAGTCTTTCCTCGAACGTCGGAAAAAACCCCCACATTATAAGCATATAAAAGGAAGGCAATACGTAACACAGTTATACAAGCGAAGCATCTATAACTCTGTATTGGACTCGGTGAATGAATACCCTTTTTGGAAAATCCATTGATGAGAAGAAAACGAATGCTTTACGTACCTTATTCAAGCTGGATAACATTTTTACTTTGTTTTACTTCATTTTATCTAATGTATATATATATATATATATATATATATATATATATATATATATATATATATATATATATATATATATATATATATATATATATATATATATATATATATATATATATATATATATATATATATATATATATATATATATATATATATATTATATATATATATATATATATATATATATATATATATATATATATATATATATATATATACATTTTTTTTTTTTTTAACAATTGCTCTCTGCTTTCTGAATGCCCGGGTAGATTTTCAATAGAGTGGGAAGGGAATGTGAACTGAAAGAAAGGAGGAAGAAAAGTGGCAGAAGAAAGAAGAAAAGAGGATGAAGGAGGAGCAAGAATAGAAATAGTAACAAAAAGACAAAAAAAAAAAGAGCAGAGAAGCTGGAAGGGAAAAAAAGGAGGAGGAGGAGGAGGAGGAGGAGGAATACATGGGAAGAACGAATACTAGGAGACGTGCTGGTTTATAACAAGGGTATCCGCTGAACTACGTGTGGGAGAACAGGATAGAATAGCTTCGCCTCACCACTTCTCCCTCCGGCAACGTATTGACAGGAAACATTTACCAAAGAACACCATGTTAGAAGGGAGAAAAGGGAGGGAGAGAAAAAGAAGGCGGAAAGGTGAGGAAGGAGAGGGAGAGAAAAGTAAGGAAGACGAGTATGAGAGAGAGAGAGAGAGAGAGAGAGAGAGAGAGAGAGAGAGAGAGAGAGAGAGAGAGAGAGAGAGAGAGAGAGAGAGAGAGAGAGAGAGAGAGAGAGAGAGAGAGAGAGAGAGAGAGAGAGAGAGAGCAAATTACAGTTCTCATTTTGGTATAGCAATTTATGTACTCCCAACCCAACCCAGGCTTAGTCTACATGCAGACCCGGCCTTCCCCACCCAACCCACTCAGCCACTCCCTGCCTCTCCCTCTTTGTTTTTTTTTTCCGACACACCTGCTTCGTAAGGGGGTCACCTGGAGAATGCTGAAGATGTTTAAGGAAGTACAGTGTGGAGCGTCCTGCAGGGAGTACACACAACCCTCTCCCTGCACAGTACTCGTCCCAGTGTGAACTTGAGAGACTACCTGTACACACCCTTTTAAATTACCTGTGTGGCTGCCTGCGTGGAATACCTTTGTACCTGGGTGAATTACATTGAGTACTTCTGTATCTCGATGGAGTCTCTGTGTACTCTGGCGTATTACCTTTTTTCCTGAGTTGATTACTTGTGTAAAAGGTGGGTGGGGCTGTCCGTCACCCACTTATGATGTAATACTCACGATGGTTTACGCTGCACCGAGTGACAGCCCAAAATAGTTAACCATTCATACATGATGGCTGTTTCATCAGACTAGGGGTGGAGGGGGCCAGGGTGTTAACCATATAATCTGGGTCATTGGGTACTCTCCTACGGCTTCTTTATGGTGCCCTGGTCACTAAGATTTGTTGGGTTCTGCCTTCCAACCCATCTAACTAAACAAAAACTCAACACCATAGTACAAATGGTATTGGGTGTTCAGGAGCGGAGTCGTCGTCCTAATCCTCAACCTGATGTGCTGGGAAGGTGTGACTTGGGGTCTTGTTGCTCTGGTACATGAACCAATATTTGAGAAAAGAACGACCCTCACACCTTCTCTGGTGGGCTCATTATGTAGGGACGAGTAACATTATATGCGTTTCTGAAGGGCATCGACTATTTCATATTTCGGAGGTTTCAGTTGACGATTTGTGGGATTTAGCATTACCAAGGATACAAGCGACACCTACTGAGGGGAAGAACTGAAATATGGTGCGTACCCAGGGTTGTTTTCCTTCGATAGCAGCCTTCGTCACTGGCCTTACTCCGTGTGATAAGCATATAATGGACACTTGACACTGCTCCCGGACATCGATCCTACCTGAAGTTGTATCAGTCAGACATCCCTTAGTGCAACACACCAAGGGGACGTTTATAAGGCTTGTGACTAGAGTAAGTTGGTCGATCCTGGCGAAGGGCGGTCAGAATGTGAGGGATGCCTGTAGGAGTGCAAGCAGAAAATCCATCTGGAACATATTGGCGAGGGTGTAGGAGATAGTCCCTTTCTACGTATGTTCCTCATTGACTGTATTATTGGATGGATTAGTTGTATACTTGATGGAATGAATGGCATGACCTGTAGTGCAAAAGTACCTGTGATAATATATTTACTGCTTACCCAGCAAAGAATGGCAAAAAGTGACCGAGGTGTGGAAACTTAATTAAGCGAGTGAGAAAAAAAGAGAAAATCTGTCTGTCTGTCTGTTTTCTCTGATCCTTTGCCTGCCTGCTTGTCTGCCTTGCCTTGCCTTGCCTTGCCTTGCCTTGCCTTGCCTTGCCTTGCCTTGCCTGACGCACGCACGCACGCACGCGCACGCACACACACACACACACACACACACACACACACACACACACACACACACACACACACACACACACACACACACACACACACACACACACACACACACACACACACACACACACACACACACACACACACACACACACACACACACACACACACACACACACACACACACACACACACACACACACCTAAAACCCAAACTCATCTGAATATAAGTCGATATGAGAAATAAAAAGATGAATTTAGTGTCAATACTTTATACACACACCAGGTAAATGCAGTGCACACTTGACATATTCTTCTTTTATACAGTCAGTCGTTGAAAGAGATAATACTACACACCTGGCTTGCTGGATGACCGCTTCAACGAGATGACTGTTGAAATTTCTATCAATTTTGTGGGGGATTTTTTATCTTCTATCTTTTCTCGAGACAGTTTCTTCAGTTTTGCAGCAGCGTGGTGGGTGTAATGGCAGGGCAAAACTAGGGCGGTGGATTTGACAGGCTGGGATTCAAGTCGTATTTTTTGTTATAATTTTTTAAGTAATTGTCAGCTAAAGGCAGTCTTTTATTATTATTTTTTTTTAGGACACCGGTTTATTAGGAGAGCGTTGGAAGGTCTTTGGTCTTCCTTAGTTAAGCAGTGTGGTATGTGGTTTGCAGTATTGATTATGGCCAACGTTGACGACATGTGTAATATATAATGCATGTACGTACTTGTCTAACCATCACCTTCAGAAAGTTGAGTTTGTCAGCACCAAGGTGGGGATGATTTTAGTGCGACCAGCAGAGTGTAACGTCGAGGCTTATTGCAACACATCATCCCGTAATTATTGGATGTTGGATGTGTCTTCTTGAACATCTTGATAGTGTTGTAAATGGCAATGCATTCAGAAACTGTGTCTATCGTCTCGAAATTATTTGATGTTACTTTTTGATTTATCGCTCAACTTACCGTTAAAGTTTGCCTGGGTGAGTTTTTTTTTTTATCTCAACAAAATTGGCTTCCAGTTAACTCATGAAAACTAGATATTCTAATTACAATACACTTTATAATTTTATTTTATTTTTTGATACCTTGTTTTTAGTAAGTAATTATCCCTCTGGCCATCTGTTGCCGATTTGAATATGATAGTATTTAGTTTTAGTTTTCTTTTCTATATTCTTTCATCAGACTTCTAATCACGAGTTTTGTTTGCTTTCTGACTTCCTTCATCCGTGTTCATGTTGCAGACTTGTATCAGTACTTGCCTTCACCTCAAGTGTATAATCTTCCACTTCTCTGTCCTTCCTCTCCTCCCAAACACCTAAGTAATGGTACACTTGCTCACTATAATGCATGTTCAGTCCCACGTTCGTAGTAAAGATACGCATTGCCCTCTCTGGTGACATTATAAATACAATTGTTATGCCTTTTAATACCTGTTCCTATGTGTTTGATGCATCTGTGTGTCGCCACTTCATAGAT
>JAXIVD010009523.1:0-15243 GCA_036785275.1 Cancer borealis | reverse complement strand
AGGCATTAAGGGATCACAAACCAATTTAGGTGTTTGTTCAACGAATTACAACAGTGGAAGAGTTATGTGTACGACTATGTGTGTGGAATTTGACAGGTAAAGCCTCGTCGTGTGCGTGTTTGTGTGCGTGTTTGTTTGTGGTTTGTTGGGCGGTTTTGGGCGGTTTTTCTGTTTTCCTTTTTGTAATTTTTTTTTTTTTTTTTTTTTTCTTGGTGGATTTTAAATGTTGGTTAACTTTATGGGTTTTTCTGTTCTCTCTCTCTCTCTCTCTCTCTCTCCTCTCTCTCTCTCTCTCTCTCTCTCTCTCTCTCGTCTCTCTCTCTCTCTCTCTCTCTCTCTCTCTCTCTCTCTCTCTCTCTAAATGAATATACTTTCCATATTGACCTTTCTTTCCCCTATGTCTCTCCTTCTCTCTATTTCTCTCTCCCTTTCTCTAATACAGTCATGTTTAATATTCCTCCTCCTCTTCCTCCAAATATCTTTCCTCCACCTCTCCTCCTTTTCCTTTCCTTCAACACTTTTCTCTAAATTGCTTCTTCCTGCTTTATCATCATTATTCCTTATTCCTATTTACTCATTACAAAATTATCAAATCTCCTTATATTATTACCTTTCTTTATCTTTCACCTTTCGTCACAGGTGATTGCAAAGGTGTTCTATTTTACCAAGGTATTATACATTTATTCCTTCTCTCCTTTATCTATTTTCCTTCCTTGTTCTCTCGTTTATTTCATTTTCCCCTCTTCCCTTATTCGCCACACTCTCACGTGTTATAAAGTCATTTCCAAGTTTGGTGTATATTTTCTTAATGTTATTTATTCTCTTTCTATCTACTTCTGTGTGTCTGTTTCCCTTCTTTCGTTCTTCTATTCCTTGGTTTATTTGAGTCCTCCTTCCATTCCTTCTTGTCTATCTATGTGTTTGGTTGTTGTTTTATTTTATCTGTAATTCTCTCTTTTATCTTGCTTTCTCTTCTATCGTCTTTCGTTATTTTCAGTTATGTTATTTATTTCCTTTGTGTTGTTATTCGTATATTTTATCCTTTATTTATTCATTTCTGTTTCATTTCCTCTTTCCTTCTCCTCTCCTTCCTCTTCCTTCCTTCCTTCTCTTCTTCTTCCTCTTCCCTCCTTCCAAGATTCCCATAAGAGTTGTAAGTTAATTCCCAAAGTGTTATTGTGTATTTTCCTTCCTTCCTTCCTTCCTTCCTTCCTTCCTATCCTTCCTTCCTTCCTTCCTATCCTTCATTCATTCGTGTTGTTCCTATTTATTTCTTCTTTCTTTTGTTTCTCCTCCTTTCCTATGTTCTTCAATCTTCTTCCTCCTCCTCCTCCTCCTCCTCCTCCTCCTCCTCCTCCTCCTCCTCCTCCTCCTCCTACCTGTCATCTTTCTCATATTTCCATTTTCTTTTTCACTGTTTCTCCTTTTTTTCATTCTCTATCTTTTCCTTCCTTTATTCTTTCTCTTCCTCACGTCTCGTTCTCTTTCATCCATTTTTTTCATTATTTTTTCCCTTCGTCTCCTTCACATATTCTTTATTTTTTTATGTCTTCCCATTTTTTATTATTTTTAGCATTCACTTTTTTCTCTCTCTCACTCTCTCTTCTTTCATTTCTTCTCATAAATTTTCTTCTTCCTTCCTTTCTTTCCTCCATTTCACAATTGAGAGAGAGAGAGAGAGAGAGAGAGAGAGAGAGAGAGAGAGAGAGAGAGAGAGAGAGAGAGAGAGAGAGAGAGAGAGAGAGAGAGAGAGAGAGTTAATGATCCTTGAGAGAGAGAGGCGGTAAGACTAGTGAAGCAGGAACATTGTTATGACTATGTAGATGATGATGATGGCGGTGTGTGTGTGTGTGTGTGTGTGTGTGTGTGTGTGTGTGTGTGTGTGTACAAGCTTTTAAAACACACTGATTGGATCCTTGCATAGAGACAAGATATTTTAAAAGAGCAAAAATAGCATACTGAAAATCGCCTACGTTCTCCTCCTCCTCCTCTTCCTCTTCCTCCTCCTCCTCCTCCTCCTCCTCCTCTGAAGAGCTTTGAAGCCTTCCAAGAAAGTGAAAAAGAGAAGGGAGATAGATAGATAGATAGATAGAAAGAGAAAAAATTAATGATAAAAGGTAAGTAAAGTAAGATAACGTAAAGATAACAACTAATAACACCCAAATACACACACACACACACACACACACACACACACACACACACACACAACACACACACACACACACACACACACCACAGCCACCACCACCACCGTCTCATGGAATCGCATTTATTCATATTGATTATAACTTTTGCCTCGTTGTGACATTTGAAGGGATGTCTCGCAGCGGCAGGCATCGATCACCAGCCTTTGTGTGTGTGTGTGTGTGTGTGTGTGTGTGTGTGTGTGTGTGTGTGTGTGTGTGTGTGTGTGTGTGTGTGTGTGTGTGTGTGTGTGTTCACTTTCTTCTACTACTTGTTTCTCCTCCTCCTCCTTTACATATTTCCTATTACACCCTGACTCATATCTCTCTCACTCTCACTCTCTCTCTCTCTCTCTCTCTCTCTCTCTCTCTCTCTCTCTCTCTCTCTCTCTCTCTCTCTCTCTCAAGACGGAGGTGCAAGGCTTGTCCATTGATTGAAAGAGGGGAAGAAGGAAAAAATAGAGCCACACTCCCCCTTGAGAGCCGCCAGACTGTTGCCTTGCGAGGAGTAGCAAAGAGATAGCCTAGGGCGGGAGGGGACAGGAGACAGCACAGACAGGACCCTTCGCCTTGCTGTCTTATTACCTATAGCCTTCAACGAACTCGCTTTGAAGGGTGTTTGATGCTCTTTTGTTAGATATCATTCATGTTCTGTCTCTTATATTTTCTCCTTATTTTCTTGTTTGTTTTTTTATCTTTATTTTTTTTTCTCTCTCTGATCACCTTGCAAGTTCTTCCTTCCTTCCTTTGTCTAGTGTTTCTATAATTATGATTTTTAATATATTATAATTGTGTTTTTTATAATTGCACGTTTGTCTTTCTCATTCCAAGATTATTTCAATTTTTTTTTTTATTTACATCTGGTTTTATTCATTAGGAAATACCACGGTTTTTTTTTTCCTTATAATATTCGTCTTTTTTCATTTTCTATCTTTATCTTCTTATTTTCTATTTCTTTCTCTCTTTCATTCGATATCCTCGCGCTTCCATTTCCTGCGTTGATCATTATTATTATCTTCCTCTTCCACGCCTCCATCCTTTCCTTCCATCCTTCCATCCTTTCCTTCCACGCTTCCATCCTTTCCTTCCATCCTTCCATCCATTCTTTCCTTTCCTTTCTTCCTGCGGATCTTACACACACACGGATTACCACCACGTCATGAGGACCACTAAGCCAATGTAACGACCTCTCTCTCTCTCTCCCTCTCCCTCTCCCTCTCTCTCTCTCTCTCTCTCTCTCTCTCTCTCTCTCTCTCTCTCATACGTTTCATCCTAGCTTTCCCTTGCGTCTTCTCCCCTCACAACTTGCCTCCCTTCTCAGCCCTCATTTAGGATCGGGTCAGAGTCTCAGGAAGCGTCGCCCCCAGCAGGTAGGAGCAGGTAAGCAGGATGTGTGCCTCGCATCGCCCCTCTGTGCCCTGCGGCTCCCACAACCCACTAATGGACCTGCTACATCCAGAAACTTTTGGGGCTCAACTTTTGATCTTAAGCAGGTCAGATCTGTGTGTCTATAGATGCAGAAATTTTCTTTTGACGTTTTTGGCCTCTAGGTGGCTCTAAGGACTAAGCTGGGATGTCCTAAAAGACTTCCTTCTTGTATATATATTGAAAAAAGTGAGGTTCGTGCAGGTAGCGAAGGGATAACAGCTGTTTAAGGACACAAATTTGGTTAAAATACACCAAAAATCTAATGTTTGTAAATATAAACACACATATGTATATAGTTATGTGTATTACGTCCTCTCTCCCCCATCACCTCTCACCCATTCCCCCTCTACCCTCATCCTTCAGCTCTACCAACAAACACCGAGAGAGAGAGAGAGAGAGGGAGAGAGAGGGAGAGTATGTTACCGTGATGTGTGTGTTATCGGTGGTGAGGGCGCAGCAGCACGCCTCCACTAAGCTTTCGTATTTGTTATAGTCTCCCTTTGATATTGCACAATTTACACAGGTTGTTTGGTCGCTCCTGATATCAAGAATCGAAATCCATTGGGGGGAGGGAAAGGACAGGGATGGAGAGAGAAGGAGAGAGAAGTATGAGGGTAGTGGAAAGTATGAGTGAATGTATTGAAGAAAAAGTATGAGTGAGATTTGTGAAAGTGTGAGTAAGAGCATTGAGGAAAAGAAAGAACGGGTGAAGGAAGGAGAGAAGGAAAGGGATGGAGAAACAGGAGGAATGAGGGAAAGAAAATATTGAGGAGAAGGAGGAATTAATAAAGATGGAGAAAGGATAGAGATGGATAGACAGGAGGAATGAATGACAGGTGAGGAGGAGAGGAAAAAGTATGAGGACAAAGAAGGAATGTTTGAGTGAGAGAAGGAAATTATCAAAGAAAATGAGGAATTGATAGAGAGAGAGAGAGAGAGAGAGAAAATACCGCAACAAAGCAAACCTAAATAAACATTAGATGAATAAATAAATAAGTGAATAATAAATAGATAGATAAATAGATAAAAACAAAACTAGTGCTGATAAGAATGAATAAACAATGATAGATATAATGAATAAACAGAGGAGGAAAGTGGATGATAAACAAGGAATAAAACAAAGGAAACAAAGAAAATAATTAATGAGTACAAAGAAACAGAGACAGAAAAGCAAAAAAAAAAAAAAAAAATAGAAAAGAAAGAACAGGAAGAAAAAGAAAAAGAATGAAAGAAAATTTGAATACAAGGAAATAAACAAAAAGACAGATAATGAAAAGAAAGAAAAGAAAAGAAAAAGAAAAAGAAAGAAATGAGAAAATGAAAATAAATAAAAGAAATGACCAGAAGGAAAGAAGAGAAGGAAAGAATATCAGACAACAAGGAAACAAGCACAACAGGAAGAAAACAGAAAAACAAATAAAAATGATAAATAGAGAAACAGAAAAATTACTTGCAGAGGCAGTAGTTGGAAGAGGAGGAGGAAGAGAGGAGATGAGGAAGGAGGGAATAAAGAGGAAGAGAAGGGGAAGGAAGGAAGGGAAAGAAGGGAAAGGGAAGGGAAAGGGAAGGGAAAAGGAAGGGAAAAGGAAAGGGAAAAGGCATGTCAATATAGGATTCTGCAGACTATATAAATAAACAAAGAGAGGGAGAGAGGAAAGGAGAGTAAAGGGAAGAGAGGAAGAAGAGAGAGACAGGGAGAAGAAGAGGTGAGAAGAAAAGGTTGGGAGAGAGGAAGAGAAAGTGAGAGGAAGAGTGACAGAGGAAAGACAATAGAGAAAGAAAAAGAGAGAAATTGTTGCAATGTTCTTTAGTCTAAGGTCAATAATTTTCCTCAAAGTCATGCAAGATCACGTGGTAAGCTTCCTCCTCCTCCTCCTCCTCCTCCTCCTCCTCCTCCTCCTCCTCCTTTTGTCTCTTCGTGTCTCATTTTCTATTTTTCTTGTTCTTTTTGTTTATTCTTTTGTTTTTTTCAATTTCCTATTTTTTCGCTTTGAGTGTTTTTTTGTTGTTTCCGTTTTTCTTTCTTTTCTCTTTTTTTTTTTTTTTTTTTTTTTTTTGCAAGTCTTCCGTCACTTATATTTTCTTTTTTTTTTTTTTTGGGTATGTTTTTTTTTTCGTTTATTTGTCTTCCTCTCCTTTGTTATTTTTTCCCCCAGCGAGTTGGTATTTTTTCCTCTTAATTTGTAGTCCTTCCACTTTTTTTTTTTGTTCTCTTTCTTTCTCTTTCCTCTGCTCTGTTTAAAGTCTTTTCCTGTGTTTATTTTTCAGTCTTTGTTTATGTGCGTGTGTGTGTGTGTGTGTGTATGCGTGTGCGTGTGTGTCCTCCCTCCCTTTCCTACCATCTTTCCTCTCTCTCACCTCACCTCCTTCCTTCCCTCCATCCCTCACCTCCCTTCTTCCTCAACGGCTTAAAAACACCACAAGCACCACGGGGACCCAAAAAACAGACCCCGAAAGACCACAAGGAACTCAAATCTTTGCATGCAGTGAGGGACAGAAGGCGAGAGGGAGAGAGAGAGAGGGACGGGAAGAGACGAAACAGACAGAAAAAGTTTTGTGTCGAAGTGAAGATCATGTTTACGATATTTTTCTGTTGCATTCGAAGCTGTGGATGGATAGATAGATAGATAGATAGATAGATAGATAGATAGGTAGATAGATGGATGGATGGATGGATAGGTGTGTTGTTACTTGCTATGGGGAATGAATGTATGTTGTTGTGAGTTTAGGTTAAGTTAAAAATGTGTGTACCTTTGATGTGTGTGTGTGTGTGTGTGTGTGTGTGTGTGTGTGTGTGTGTGTGTGTGTGTGTGTGTGTGTGTGTGTGTGTGTGTGTGTGTGTGTGTGTGTGTGAGGGGGAGATAAGGAGGGGGAGGGAAGGATATGATCGCTGGAGATAACACTCACAAATTAGACGAAAATGAAGGTAGTTGATGCTAGTCCTTTCGTCAGGTCTTTTTACCCCTTTTTTTCCTTCCCTCCCTCCCTTTCCTCCTCTCGTTTCCCTCTCTCCTCCCTCCCTACCTCACCTCGTTTCCTTCCCTCCTCCCTACCCTTCCCTCCCCTCGTTACTCTCCTCTCCTTCCCTCCCTCCTTCCCTCGTAATGGATCAAATGTCAACAGCTACACCAAGGGCCCGAGGAAGGTGTAAACAAGTTGAGTTTTTTTTTAAGAAAGTGTGTTTGCTATTTTTTTCCTCCTTTCCTTTCTTTCTTTTCTTTCCTTTCATTTTATTCCTCAGCTTCTCATAACTTTTTTTCAGAGCACAAGGCAGAGGAAAGAAAGACAATGGAAGGAGAGAATTAATGAAGGAAATAACTACACCTTTACACCTGTCGAAAATAAAGTTACAATATAATAATAAGTTAATAATAAAACCATAAATAAAACACAGACAGACAGACAGACAGAGAGACAGACAGACAGACAGACAGACAGAGACAGACAGACAGACAGACAGAGACAATTCCAAACATCTCAAAAAAAAATGTGACCAAAGGAAGAACAGACAAAAGAGAACTTGAAGGACGAGCTCGAGGGAGGAGGAGGAGGAGAAGGAGAAGGAGGAGGAGGAGGAGGAGAAGGAGGAGGAGGAGGAGGAGGGGGATATTTCAATCAAGCAAATATTATCTTTTATTTTTTCCCTCTCTCTCACACTATCTTTCTTTTCTCTCTAATATCAGGTAAATTTAATCTCATATTTGTTCCTCTCTTTCTCTCACACTTTATTTCTTTTCTCTAATTTTTTTTTTCTCAGGTGCAGGTGGGCGAGAGGTACAAAATGAATAGGTGTTTGGGGGGGGGGGGACAAGGAGGGGCAAGGAGGGCAAGAGTGGGCAGGTGGCAGGGGGCAAAGGGGGGCAGGGAGGCAAGGGGAGGCAGGGTAAGGCTGGACAAAAGTCTGTGGAAGGCAAGTTGAGTTTATTTTGTTTTTGTTATTGTTAGAAATTCGTTTGTGTTTTTTGAAATTCACCAGCAGTTTTTTTTTTTTTTTTATTATTATTTATTTGTTTTTTGTGATTTTGTATTTATTTATTTATTTTTTTTTTTCTTTCTTTTTTTGGGGGAAGCGAAATTTCACACTAACGTCTTTGTATTTTCAAATTTCAAACCAGAGAGAGAGATTCTGTTTGTTGTGATTTTACTTTTTTTTTCGGTTTTTGTGACTAAGGAAACTATTTTACAGGAACATTTTGTTACACTCACACACACACACAAACACACACACACACACACACACACACACACACACACACACACACACACACACACACACACGTATACACACACAGTAAAGAAAGAAAAAAAAAATCCACGCAATGCAGATAAACCTGAATTCTTTGTCAAATTTCCTCCTCCTCCTCCTCCTCGTCTTCCTCCTCAACTAACTATGCCAGGGAGGGTCGAGGTGGGACAAAGCATAAAACTTTCCTCACTTGAACATTCGCAAAATTCCAGACACATGTTCAAGTTACGATTCCTCTCCTTGCGAATATCATCACACAAATTGTCGAGTATCAGGCCAAGAGAAATTTACTTGCGCGGCGTGAGACAGGTATGAGAAGGGAGGCAGGTCAGGGCGTGCGAGGCTGGCTAGATAGGGAAGGGATGGAGGATGGGAGGGAGGTACAGTTTGGAGGTAAAGAATGGAGGGGAAGGAAGGAAGGAAGGAAGGAGAGATAGGAAGGAGGGTGATATACTAAACGTACATGACACAAATGTTAGGTCAGGGTTTTTTCTATACTTCCCTTCCCTGTCCTCCCTTCCTCCCTTCCTTCCTGTCTCCCTTTCCTCCCTCCCTCCCTCCCTCCCTTCCTTCCTCTCTCATACCCAGAGCTGACAAAGTATATTTTTCTCCGGTCATTTATATTCTATCCCGCACAGGATTCCAACTCGGTGAAAAATATGATTCAGGGGAAGAGTCGAGTCCCGCCCCGCCCAGCCCTGTCCCATCTCTCTCTCTCTCTCTCTCTCTCTCTCTCTCTCTCTCTCTCTCTCTCTCTCCTCTCTCTCTCTCTCTCTGCGGTAAAAAGAAAGGCCACGCCCACATGGTTTGGGAGAGGACCAGAGGCTTCCTTATGACCCAGTGTGTGTGTGTGTGTGTGTGTGTGTGTGTGTGTGTGTGTGTGTGTGTGTGTGTGTGTGTGTGTGTGTGTGTGTGTGTGTGTGTACCGTCCACCCATACATACACGGCACATTTTCTGTCAGGTTCATTTCTCTCCTCTGCTCAGACTCTCCTCTCTTCCTCTCATTCTTCTCCTCCATCCCTCTTCGGCTACTATCCTCCTCCTCTTCCTCCTCCTCCTCCTCCTTCCTTCTCTACCCCTTCTTCCATCCCTCCTTCCTTCCTTCCTCTCCTAACCACAAGTCCAAGATTTTTTTCCCTCCTGAATCATTGATGGAGGAAAGACCAAACCTGGAGGGAGAGAGGAAACTGTCTCCAATCCAACCAACTTTCTCTCCACGATTAACGGAAGGTGTGGAGAGAAAAGTACACAACGGCTACAAGGAATAACAAACAGCAGTGTATGTGTGTGTGTGTGTGTGTGTGTGTGTGTGTGTGTGTGTGTGTGTGTGTGTGTGTGTGTGTGTGTGTGGCCGCCTCCAGCACGTAACAAAGAGACTTATTACCATAATACTTGACGGGGGGGCGGGGGGGTTAGGGGGGCACGTTCAAACTCACTTACAAGGAGAGAGAGAGAGAGAGAGAGAGAGAGAGAGAGAGAGAGAGAGAGAGAGAGAGAGAGAGAGAGAGAGAGAGAGAGAGAGAGGGAAGATGTGAGGGAGGAATCGTCTTGTTTGTGTGTGTGTGTGTGTGTGTGTGTGTGTGTGTGTGTGTGTGTGTGTGTGTGTGTGTGTGTGTGTGTGTGTATGTGTGATAAGGTGCCAGCCCCTATTTGTATTGTTTGTCTGTCTGTCTGTCTGTCTGTCTGTCTATCTGTCTGCCTTTCTGTCTGTCTGTCTGCCTTTCTGTCTGTCTGTCTGTCTGTCTGTCTGTCTGCACACCTTTTCCGACCCACGCTCTGCCTCTAATCTTTTAAAAGTGTGCAAATCTCCAACGCCTCGGGGCAATACTCTCTCTCTCTCACTCTCTCTCTCACTCTCTCTCTCTCTCTCTCTCTCTCTCTCTCTCTCTCTCTCTCTCTCTCTCTCTCTCTCTCTCTCTCTCTCTCTCTCTCTCTCCCTCCCTTCTGACCACAACGGAGCGCCATCACATTACCAAAATAAACAGAGACCTTTCTGTCTGTCTCCACGTAGATGCAATGTTTACAGAAAAGGATTGAGAGGAGAACGGGAGGGGAAAAATGCGTGCAGGATCTCTCTCTCTCTCTCTCTCTCTCTCTCTCTCTCTCTCTCTCTCTCTCTCTCTCTCTCTCTCTCTCTCTCTCTCTCTCTCTCTCTCTCTCTCTCTCTCTCTCTCTCTCTCTGTTTATTCATCCTTCAGGTCGTATATTTTCTTTTCCCATTTCTCCCTCCTTCCCTACCCTCATTCACTCACTATTTTCCTCCCCTCACTCTCTCCCTTTCCCTCTACTTAAACACACACTCCTCCCTCTCCCTCTCTCTACTTAAACACACTCCTTTCCTTCCCTTCACTCCTTTCCTCCCTCCCTGCACTCACAGCCACTCCTTCGTTCCCTACGCTTACACGCACTCCCTCACTTTTCCGTGTCTCCTCTTACTCTTTCTCTCCCTCCTCCTCCTCCTCCCTCCCCCACGCCCACGCCCACGCCCGTCCCGCCTCATAGTGAAAGTGCACCTCCCGGCCTGGCAAAGTTAACATCGCACACAACTTCGCTGTCCCCGAACCCGAAGTTTTCAGCTCAACAAAATAGAATTTAAAGACAAGAGTGATGTTGGTTGAGGCGGAGGCACTCGGAAAGGAGGAGGAGGAGGAGGAGGAGGAGGAGGAAGGGGAAGAAGAGAAGAAGGAGGAGGAGGAGGAGGAGTGACTACACCTCAGACACACATTAGGAGCACTCACCCTCGAGGCAGACTCTCTCCTAATGTCCTTTTTTTTTTTTTTTTTTCTTTTGGTCCAAAGAATATTACTGGTACCAACAGTTGTTCCAAGTTGGAGTCCACTTCACAAAAACCGGAGCTGCTTCTCTTTTCTTACATACAAAGTGAGCAGCGGCAGGACGGGTTTTGCTCTCTTCTTCTTTTTTAATTCGTTTATCTCCGTGGGCGTGATGAAGGTCCGGTGTGTCTGTGCCTTAGCGAGCGTGACGTCACCTCAAACCAGAAGTTCAAAGGGCGTTATAAAGGCTTGTAGGTGAGGTGTGACGGCAAGCAACAAGCAACACTACTCAATCCTAACACTACACCGCCTTTACTTGTTGTCCACGCCGCGCACTGCCTTGTAAATCTCAATAAACATTTTTGAGGATCCTTGTGTCGGGTGTTTAGGTCAATGTATGCGATGGGAGGTATGTGCGCGGTATACAGGTGTGGCTCAACGGATTACCTTCAATTCCACACACACAAGGGGACAGAACCTTGCACTGGGGAGGATGGGGGAGGATGGGTGTGGGGGATAGGTGCTCTGTAAGCCCTGGGGTACATAAGGGTTGTGGTGCAGCCGCTCCGCCTCGCTGCTCAGGGCTCGTTAACGGCCAAATAGGTTACATCAGCAGGCGGCGAGTGCGTGCAGGAGATCACGGCTCAATGGCCAACAAACGTATGAGTCTCGCACAAAAGTAGAAGCGGAGGACCCAACGGGGAGGCAGAGGACCCAACGGGGAGTCAAGGTTGAACAGCGGCAGCCTAGCGAGGACCACCAACGCCACGGCTCAATCCAGGCGGCGAGAGGTGCAAATCACGCACACCTGCACTTCCACCACAAGCATGATTTCCCGTGGAGCTTGTGTCCCACCACCACCACCGCCGCCTCTCCCTTGGGCTGGCGCTGCTCACTGAGGCACGTGGTTTACTGCGTCGCCAAATGCCAGGCCGTGAGCGAGCCTCGTAAAGCAGCGGGACGAGCACCTGAGGGCACCTTGGGCGGAGTGTTGGCTGGTGATGGGAAGGCAGATTTGTGCCGG
This sequence comes from Cancer borealis, assembly GCA_036785275.1. Taxonomy (NCBI): domain Eukaryota; kingdom Metazoa; phylum Arthropoda; class Malacostraca; order Decapoda; family Cancridae; genus Cancer; species Cancer borealis. Next base: position 3,584 of record JAXIVD010009523.1, on the reverse strand, counting down.
TGGGCGGAGGCCATTATCGTTAGTCTGAGGGGCGGCGGGCGTGACCTTCCGGGTGTTTTATACCGTAGCGGAGCGAGGTGGTGGTGGTGATGGTGGTGGTGGTGGTGGTGGTTCCCGTGGCTCCGTGTGAAGGAAATATGAACATAATCACGATTGAAATGCCTCGGCGCCAGGTAGGTAAGGGGGGCCAGTGGGGGCGGGATGAATGCTGGGGGGGTAGGGGGGTCATCTTTACTCTACCAGCAGGCGGGAGTAAATAGTGCTACAAATACTGCCTCGCTGAACACCGGCATTAAGATGGAGTTAAGACAAAATGTGAGTGTAGCAGCACACGATAACGCCCGCCATTACAGGACAACGGCCCGGCCAGACACACGCGCGTGCACTAACGGAACAGCGAAGACAGGAAGAAGAGGAGGAGGAGGAGGAGGAGGAAGACGAGGATAACAATAATAAAGATAATCACAAGGATGAGAGGAGACAGAGGAAGGCACAGCGGCATGGCGTATGTTGTCTTATCCCTTCCCGTCATCTTTACGAGCACACAAACGTACCCTCGCACTACAAGGCTAAAGGTACGGCAGGTGAACCCAGGTAAACCACGTCTAATAAATTAAATGATGAAAAAAATTGAAAATATATGAAAATGAAAGGTAAAAATGAAAAATGGTGAAATAAAATGGAAAATGTATAAAAAATGGTATAAAAAAAAAAGAACAATGGTTAAAAAAAAAATACACAATTGATACAAAAAAATGGAGAAATGTTAAAAAAAAAAAAGTAAAAAAAAAATAAAATGTTGAAGAAAAAAAAATTATTCTCACAGCTAAAAAAAATAAAAAAACTCACCAATTGTTCTCAGGAAATAAATAAAAGTGAGAGGAAAAAAAAAAAAAAAAAAAAGAAACACCTTTACCTGTGAGGGCAACAAAACACTAACACCTGCCCGGGAAAACTAAACAAATTGATAAAATAAACGAACAGAAATTGAGAAAGATAGAATACAAGAATAAACAATAAACAAGAGAAAGAGAGAGAAGGAGAAAAGGTTTTGACACTGATGAAGAGTTGTCGACATAGTGAGAGAGAGAGAGAGAGAGAGAGAGAGAGAGAGAGAGAGAGAGAGAGAGAGAGAGAGAGAGAGAGAGAGAGAGAGAGAGAGAGAGAGAGAGAGAAAGGATATACAAGAAATGACAATAGAAAAAGTCGTATACAGTGGGAGCAGGCAAGGAGAGATGGAGGAAGAGGAGGAGGAGGAGGAGGAGGAGGAGGAGGAGGAGGAGGAGGAGGAGGAGGAGGAGGAGGGTGAGGGGAGGTGAGGGGAAGTGAATGAGGACACGAGAGGCAAGGGGCGAGTGTCAGGAGGGGACATGACAGAGTAGCAGCAAGTCGGTCCCTGGCGTGGCTGGCACTCCAGGGGCAAGCAAACAGAAGGGAAAGTGTGGCTAGGGTATCAAAAAGAGGGGAAGGAGGGGAGGAGGGGAAGGAGAGGAAGGAGGGAAAGAAGGGGAAGGAAGGGAGGGATAGGAGGGGAAGGAGGGATAGGAGAGGAAGGAGGAAAGGAGGGGAATGAGGGGAAGGAGGAAAAGGAAGGGAAGGAAGGAGTATCACAGTGCCATGAGGAAGGGAGGGACTGTTAGAGTCTCATAAGGGGAAGAGATAGCAATGCCCTTATTCCTATCTCTTCCCCCTCTGTGCCATCATAGTGCCAAGTAAGGGTATGTATGGTGCCATGGTGTGTTTGGGTGCCATAATTACAGTGCCAATGCGTGGGTGAGTGCCAAGGGGAAAGTAATGGTGTTTTGAGGGGAAAAGGGAGTGAAATAGAGGGATTAGGAAGGGGAAAGGAGTGTGTGTGTGTGTGTGTGTGTGTGTGTGTGTGTGTGTGTGTGTGTGTGTGTGTGTGTGTGTGTGTGTGTGTGTGTTGTCTGCACCGAGTGAGAAGTAATTGGTGCCATAACAAGGAAAATAATTGACACTCTTGCGTGATGGATGGTGTGTGTGTGTGTGTGTGTGTGTGTGTGTGTGTGTGTGTGTGTGTGTGTGTGTGTGTGTGTGTGTGTGTGTGTGTGTGTGTGTGTGTGTGTGTGTGTGTAACTTTTGATGAGGTGAAAGATAAAGTTGCAAGTGGACGGGAGTGGAAACTAAGCAACTCTCTCTCTCTCTCTCTCTCTCTCTCTCTCTCTCTCTCTCTCTCTCTCTCTCTCTCTCTCTCTCTCTCTCTCTCTCTCTCTCTCTCTCTCTCTCTCTCTCTATGTCAATACCTCTCCCCTTCCTCCCACCTACCCATCCCTAGCGAGGGAGGAAACGAGGGGGAAAAACAAGGAGGGAGGAAAGGAAGGGAGAAGAAAAGAAGGGAGGAAGGAAAGGAGGGGAGGAGGAAAGAAGAGAGGAAAGAAGAGAGGGAAGAACACCATTTTGAGGGGAGTTTTGCTTGGGTAGGGAGGGAAAAAAACAGAGGGGAAAGTCAGGGCATTATCGGATATCCTGTGTGGGTATTTTTAAAGGGAATCCACACCAGAGGGGAGAGAGGGAGTGGGAGGTGAGGGAGAGGGGAGAGAGTCAAGTTAATAGGTGGAGGAGAGAGTGGATAGGTGGAAGAATGGATCGAGGTAACTAATTAATCCTAAACACTAAAAATTATAATATTTCTTTCCTTCCCTCTCTTCTCTCTCCTTTCTCTTCCTTCCTTTATTCAGTTATGTTTGTGTTCCAGTATCTTACCTCCCTTCCTTCCCTCCCTCCACTCCCTCCTTCGCCAGACTCAAGGACACAAGGCAAAAAAGTCCTACAGGATTCACAAGACCCCCTCCCCCACACTTCCTTAGTCTCTCTCTCTCTCTCTCTCTCTCTCTCTCTCTCTCTCTCTCTCTCTCTCTCTCTCTCTCTCTCTCTCTCTCTCTCTCTCTCTCTCTCTCTCTCTCCTGGGGCCTTTCTTTCTTCATTTTCATCTTCCTCTCTCTCACACTCTCTCTCTCACTCATACACACACACACACACACACACACACACACACACACACACACACACACACACACACACACACACACACACACACACACACGGAAAATTAAGTTGGTCGTTCTGCACAACATCGCCCGAGTGAGAGAGAGAGAGAGAGAGAGAGAGAGAGAGAGAGAGAGAGAGAGAGAGAGAGAGAGAGAGAGAGACTGTGGCTAGATGGGAACTCGTAAAACATCTTTATCTTGTGACATCCACAGACACACTCACAGGCTAAGCATTTCCTAGTCTTCCTTCCCTTCCCTTCTCTTCTCATTCATTCTTTTATCTTTCCTTTCCATTCCCTTCCCTTCCCTTTCCCTTCTGTTCCCTTCCCTTCCCTTCCCTTCCCTTCCCTTCCCTTCCCTTCCTTTTATCTTATTCTCGTTTCACTTTCCTTTCCTTTCCTTTCCTTCCCTTCCCTTCCCTTCCCTTCCCTTCCCTTCCCCCATGACTTTCCTGCAGTTGTTTGTTGTTGTTCCTGTTTGTCTGTCTATTTTTTCCCCTCTCCCCTTTTTTTCCCCTCAGAAGGCTGTTTGAAGAGTTTGTTTTGCTTGCCTTGAATTTTTATACCTAACACTTCC
>JAXIVD010009522.1:10000-15244 GCA_036785275.1 Cancer borealis | reverse complement strand
AAGGGAAGGTTAGGTCAGCGGAGCGAGGGACGCAACAGGACCGGTTCGTAGGTACGTGACCTGTAGGTGAGAGGGAGGCAAGGCGGGGGAGGAGAAAAGGGAGAGCAGTTAAATATAGGTAGTGTTTGGAGAGAGAGAGAGAGAGAGAGAGAGAGAGAGAGAGAGAGAGAGAGAGAGAGAGAGAGAGAGAGAGAGAGAGAGAGAGAGAGAGAGAGAGAGAGAGAGAGAGAGAGAGAGAAGAAAAAAAGAGAGATAGGGAGAATTTGTACGTGAGGATAATTAGAAACACTGAATTCTGCATCAGTATTTTTTTTTTTTTTTTTTTTTTTTCTGTATTAAGTTTCGTCCTTTGCGTGGCTCACCTTGACGTGTGTGTGTGTGTGTGTGTGTGTGTGTGTGTGTGTGTGTGTGTGTGTGTGTGTGTGTGTGTGTGTGTGTCTGTGTGTGTGTGTGTGTGTAGTAGTAGTAGTGGCGCCGCAGCAGCAGGTTAGGTCATGCAACGCCGCCAGAGTCACCGTGGCAACTCTTGATTTAAGTTCCCGTAAACCGTGCGTAGGTACTTACATTGTATAAGTGTCATTACCTAACTCCCCTTGTGTGTGTTTGTGTGTGTATGTGTGTGTGTGTGTGTGTGTGTGTGTGTGTGTGTGTGTGTGTGTGTGTGTGTGTGTGTGTTTTCTCCATGGTTACGGCTATACACTTGAGGATATATGTTGCGCAAGAAGGAACAGACACCTTCATTACCTCCCCAACCACCCCCACCACCATCTCCATAACCTCCACCATTCTCACCACCACCACCTCCATTAGCTGCGTTTCCTCCCTGCCTCCCTGCCTCCCCACCATCTCCATTACCTCCACCACCACCACTTCCCCCACCACCTCATTTCCTCCCACTCCTCTACAACACCATCATCACCACCACTGCTGCCTCACCTCTTGTCACCCCGCTCCCCCATCACTACCACCATCACCACCACCACCTGCTCTACAACACCTTCCCTTCACCCTTACCTCCATCTCTACTAACCCTTACTATATATTACCCTCATCCCCTCCACCTCCCCACCACCCACATCCCAACACCAAACACCTCCGTAACCCCTCCCCACCACCACCACCTCTACTGCCCCCATCTATTTCCTCACCACTATCACCTTCACCATCATCTCCATCATCATCCTCGCCTGCATATAAGGGACACGTGCCCTGCCTGCCTGGCCTTCACTCCCCGCGGCTGCTCTTTGCCTAGTCGGAGCCGCAAGAGCAAAGACATGGGAGCGTGGTGCGCCTTTCCAGCTTCACTTTCAACTCACCGCTCCAGTGGCACACAGACACACACTCACAAGAGCCACGCTGCCACGCTTCCCCTTGCATGCAGTGGTGCCGCTTCCTCTTCTCCTCCTTCACCGCCACTGCCGCCTGTTCCTCATCTTCCTCCTCCTGTCGTACTGCGTTGGTGTTTGTGCCTCGAGCCCTTAGAACCGTATGTCGGGGATGCGTGCACTCAAACACAGGTTGGGGATAGAGAGTGCGGGCTTCATCCTGGTGTGGCAAGGATCGGGAAGGAATTTCTGGCATTGCGAAAGCCAGCTGTATGCAAACTCATTGAACCCACCGACAGATGGCAGCAGCGAGCAGTCAAGTCTTCCTGCGTGGCCAATGACGTATGTTCCTTACTCCCCAAGTCGTTTTCTTTTCCTCGTATGTTGGTTTTCTCTCCTTTCTTCCTTTATACAGAATAGTCGTCGGTTTAGGAAATCACTAAATTTTCGCCCTGAAAGCAAACATGACCCATTGCACCCCTAGAGGATGAACCAGCCGGCAAGAAGCAGGGATGAGGGGGAAGTGGGGGTAGTGGAGGCGGGGCGGCGTTGAATCATGGTGAGGAGGACGAAAGCAGCAGCAGTAGTAGTAGTAGTAGTAGTAGTGGTAGTAGTAGTATCATTAGTAGTAGTAGTAGTAGTAATGATTGTGACGGAAGTGTAGTAGTAATGATGATGACGGCATATAGTGTTGAAGTTCGTGTGGGAAGCAAGGGAAGGATGTATGATAGCGGCAGCATTGCATGGCGTGCGGGTGGCATGGAATGGTGGGGGGTGGCGGTGCGCGGGGGTTTAATGGTGGTGAAGGAAGGCGTGTAGAGTGGTGGTGTTGGGTGTGGTGGTGATGATACAGGTGGAGGGCGTACAGGGTGGGTGGAGGTAGTGGACTGAGCGGTAGAATGGATAGTGTTATGGATCACTATCTTATGTCGCGTTGAGGTTTCCAGTTTAAGTCACTGAGAGGAAGAGGGAAACAAGAGCATAGAGAGGCGAAAAAGAGGGAAAATGGGTAGCCTAAATTGGCGGAAATATGAGGTGGTGTGCTTTAGTGGGAGAGTAAAGGGAGGGAAAGGGGGGTTAAGGAGAGGGGGAGTTAAAGGGGAGGGGGGTGTTCGCATGGGGAGAAGGGGAAGGGGGTGATTCGAGATGCCCTGTGTGACCTTCTGCGTCTCCTTCACCGCCACCTTGCTTGTGCGTCCTACCATGTACAGAGGAGGAGGAGGAGGAGGAGAAGGAGGAGGAAGAAGGAGGAGGAGGAGGAGGAGGAGGGAGAGAAGATATAATGAAAATTTAGGATTAACTTTTCCTAATGTATTAATACTATCACACACACACACACACACACACACACACACACACACACACACACACACACACACACATACATACATACATTAGCTGCGTGGTGGAGGGTGTTGTCTCGCTTCCTAATAACTTAAAGGACGATGCACCGAGGCTTAAAGGGCACACGATCTTACCTCTTAGTGTTGTCAAGGCCTTGTAACACCCTTGACTGTACGTATGTGAGGCTGAAAAGTGTGACGCTCTCCTCATTATTGTGGTTACCATTAGTGTGACATACTCATCAATTGGGTTATCAGCACCACGTCTCATTGATGTCATTCAATGTGACGCTCATCATTGTAGCTCACAGGATGTCATCAATGTGGCTGGTCATGGATAGTCATCAACTTAGACATCGTTAGCGCGGCTCCTTTAGTACATATCATCAATGTTATGTGGTGTCGTCCATGTGGGAAACTAGAACAGCAAGGAAAGCGAAGAAACTAAGGAAATAAAAAAACTTATAATCATCCAGACGTTTCCTAGAACACCTTGAAGACTATTAGAAAACGATATATAGAGTAAAGTATTTAAAATTATGATTCTCGTCTTCCTTCCTCATTCCTAGTATGATAAACTGACAACCTTAAAAGATTCTCTCGAAATACATTATCCAACAAACATTCATTTTCCATTATCTTACGATCCTACATCCTCAGCACACACACACAGAGAGAGAGAGAGAGAGAGAGAGAGAGAGAGAGAGAGAGAGAGAGAGAGAGAGAGAGAGAGAGAGAGAGAGAGAGAGAGAGAGAGAGAGAGAGAGAGAGAGAGAGCACTCACCTCTGAAAATCAACTCCCGTAGACTTTGCAGAATCGAAATCTATAGACAAGAACCCGTAGAGTTTATCACGCGCACGTCCAAGGTTATTAAAGGTGATCCCAATGCGTCAATGTTATAATTCTTAGGGAAGCTCAAGTAAGGAACACACAGTATATAACACATTACTTTAAGGACAAACTAAGAAGAAATAGTAGATGAAAACACCGACTGAGAATATAACAAGAAAAGGTGCTGGATGCATTTCAATATAACATAGGTGAGGGGCGACAGACTGAGCAAGGGACGAAGGGGAAAGAGGACAAATTAGTAGGAAAAAGAAGGGGAGAGTGTACGTAGATACCAGGGGAGACTCAGCAAGGAAAGAGGGGTTGATGGGGTGGTGGGGGGGTGCGGAACAAAGCCAGGGACCATGGAACAAAGAGGATCACGGGCATAGGGAACAATGGTGGGTGTGGGCGGCCTGACCCATCAACATACAGACGGGATTGAGGGTGACGGAGTGTATTTGCGAGCTGTGTTTGCCGGACCGTGGGAGCCTTGCCTTGCTACACCGTCCGACACGGCTCTATTCCCTCTCTTTCTATCTTTCTTTCTCTAATCTCTTTTCTTCTCTCACAAAACCACCATGATCTATATTGTTAAGTCACCTCATCCTCTTCTTCTTCCATCTCCCCAACCTTCCCCAACTATGCATCATCAGGTCAAATATCCCCCTTCCCCCCAACCCCCGCCACCCCCACCACGAGGGCGTTACGCAAGGCCATAGTAGTGACCTTTCCCCATATAGACAATACTCCCGCATGACCTTCCCACCGCGGCCCCACATAATGTTAATGACCCGCTGCCGCCATTCCATCCTCTCTCTCTCTCTCTCTCTCTCTCTCTCTCTCTCTCTCTCTCTCTCTCTCTCTCTCTCTCTCTCTCTCTCTCTCTCTCTCTCTCTGTGTGTGTGTATGTGCGTGTCTCATTTCGCTCACTGATTCCAATGTGATAGTAAAAGTGTGTGTGTGTGTGTGTGTGTGTGTGTGTGTGTGTTGTGTGTGTGTGTGTGTGTGTGTGTGTGTGTGTGTGTGTGTGTGTGTGTTGGTGGGAGGGCTGGCAGGTGTTTGGGAATTGCGTGTTGTATGTAGATTGTCATTTTCCTGATGGTATTATTGGGAAGGTCTCTCTCTCTCTCTCTCTCTCTCTCTCTCTCTCTCTCTCTCTCTCTCTCTCTCTCTCTCTCTCTCTCTCTCTCTCTCTCTCTCTCTCTTCTCTTGCTCGCCTCTCCCTAAATGGTGTCAATTAGTGGCTTACAGCTCATAATTCCTTTTTATCACCATCATCATTAGCATCATTATCATTATCAATTCATATATATTTTCCCCCGACTTTTTCCTTGACGACACGCTTTCAAACACAACCTCAATTCGTGCTGAACAAGGATATAAAAAGAATTCATAATACATTAACATGGAATCATAATAAATGTTATCATAAAAACAAACACTAAAAATTGTTCGAAAAGCTCATCTCTGGATTGAAACAAACATTTCCTATAAGGTTTCTAAGGTCGTCAAGTGGTATCAGTCTTCCATCAGCATGTGATTCTAATTTCCTTATCACAGTGGCATTGGAGAGAGAGGAAAATTTATTACCCGTAGCAGGCACGTGAGGGTGACAGGTAACACGCAGCTACACGGCTTGGTAACAGGACGAGGTTATAGATTGGAATATTTTCAGATTTTCAGGTTTTTCGATGTTTACGTGTGAAGCTGTACTGGTATTAATGTTATTATTATTACTACTACT
>JAXIVD010009522.1:0-5000 GCA_036785275.1 Cancer borealis | reverse complement strand
CACAGTTAGGACATGATGTAGAGAGTACTAAGTAGACGAAAGGTGAAAAAAGGGAAAGATACATGAGATAAGTAGAAGGAAAGGGAAGAGAGACGTATGGTTAGTAAGATTGATTATGGAAGAAAAAAAAATCACGGTTATCTTAAAGGCGAGGAGGGAAGGGAAAGAGGAGGGCGTTGAGGTGTGCCCAAGGTCCCGTCTCTGCCTCTTTGGTGGGTTATCCTTTTATGGGACAGACAGGCAAGCAGGTAAGAAGGGAAGGATAAAGAGGGAGGGAAGGAATGAGGGATGAAGGGTGAGAAAGGAGGCCCTGTAAGGTGACTTGGTCCTGCCAGAAGGGGTAACCGTTATATAGATGCCCGAAACACCCTTATTTTTTGTCCAACTGTACGTGTGTGTGTGCGTGCGTGCGTGCGTGTGTGTGTGTGTGTGTGTGTGTGTGTGTGTGTGTGTGTGTGTGTGTGTGTGTGTGTGTGTGTGTGTGTGTGTGTGTTAGTTATTCATATGAAAACTGCATTATTATTTTTTTCGTGGGATTTATTATGCAATCATATGCAAGTCCATTGATTTATGACAAAGATGTTCATTATACTGTATATACGAACCTGATGTATGTATGTATTGATGTGTTATCTTTCCTGTTGTGTTGCTGTCGGATCGATAATGATGAAAGAGACTTACCAAGACCAGACCAGACTAGACGTGGGCAGAACACTTATTTTCAGGCTGATATTACACAAAAAAAAAATTAAGAAACAGAGTAAAAGGTTCACCATCTTACCCCAACTTCAATTTTACCAAAGTTATATATTTTTTTTTTCATATTTACTTTTTTTTCTCTGTTTTATTTGATTTTATTTTATTTTAGCCTTTACATTGTACGTACGTGTCCTTCGTGCCTGTCACCTCAGTTTACTCTATTTACTGGATTATTTTATCGGTGTCTTTCAATATGTTTGCATGTGTGTACTGTACGTCTGTCTGTCTGTCTGCATGTCTCTTCCTGTTCCTTTCTGCTGCTTTATTGTCTGCCTGTCAGCGTGCCTGTCAGAGCGGCTGTCTAGTAATTGTCAAGCACCGCCTTCCACATCACCATAACATCCTATTGCCGACTGTCAGGCATACAAGGAGAGCCAAAAGATTTCCTACCTCAACCTCCTCCCTCCCTGCTCCCTTCTCCCCTTACTCTCCTCCCCTCCCCAACCCTCTATCTTTCCCTTTGTCCCCACCACCTTCAGTTACCTACCCCACACTCCACTCCCCCTACAACTCCCCGCCAACCTCCACCTCGCTGCCTCAAGAGAAAAAGATGATAGGGTATAGCTGGTTTGGCCTCTTTTTCAGGATGTTTTTCGCCGTAAAAGATTACCGTAAAAAGTGACGGTTACTTTTAGTGTCGTAATGAACACTTGTTTTATGAAGCCCGGCGACTGTGAGGATTCTTTCTTACGGTGATGGGTTTTGGTGTGTCTGTGAGGGTGTGTGTGTGTGTGTGTGTGTGTGTGTGTGTGTGTGTGTGTGTGTGTGTGTGTGTGTGTGTGTGTGTTTTGTTCTTCACCTCTGTTTCTTTTTTCTTTTATTTTCCTTCTCTTTCTTTTCGTTTTCCTTACATTTCTTTAATCTTTGCTCGTCTTGGTTTTCCCTCCTTATCAGTATTCCAACCCTTCCATTGTGTCTTCTCTTCCTTTTTCCTTTTTCCTCCAAATTCTTTTTTTGATTTTCCTTTTACTTGACCTCCTCCTCCTCCCTCCTCCTCCTCCTCCTCCCTCCTCCTCTCCTCCCTCCTCCTCCTCCTCCTCCTCCTCCTCCCTCGTCTCCCTCCATTTTTGTCGTGTAAAAATGCACTAAAAAGTCAAAGTCAAGGTAGAGAAAAAAGGAAATAAAAAGAAGAGAACGTGGAGGAACGCTAGAAGGAGTAGGAGGAGAAGGAGATAGAAAAGGAGATGGAAGAGAAGTAGTGCGAGGAGTAAAACGAGATAAAAAGGGTGTGTTTGGAGAGATATAAACGTCTGTAGTCCTGTTAAGTATCCGAGGCGTCTTGGTGGTGTGTGTTGCTGCACTTGAAGGAGGTGTGGGAAGACTGCATGTCGAGTCGCTTGGAAATTTAGCTCTGTGTAGAAGAGAAGAATTCCAGGAAGTAATGCTTTGGTTTAGAGAGAGAGAGAGAGAGAGAGAGAGAGAGAGAGAGAGAGAGAGAGAGAGAGAGAGAGAGAGAGAGAGAGAGAGAGAGAGACTAAAGGGAAGGATATTGTAACTGTAATGGATCCAAGGAGTTAGAGTAAGGAAGCATTGGGTGTCGGGCAGCACACCCCGAGGGAGGAAATATGTAACCCGAGGGAGGGAGTAAACTAAAGAGGGGCCCCTTGACCTTGAGAAAGTAAGCCTAGCGCCCCTCCTCCTCCTCCTCCTCCTCCTCCTCTTCCTCCTCCTCCTCCTCCTCCTCCTCCTCCTCCTCCTCCTCCTCCTCCTTCTTCCTCCTCCTCCTCTTCCTCTTCCTCTTTACTTCGCCTGGTTACCCCATGAGGAGGTATAGTAAGGCGTATTGCTCTCTCTCTCTCTCTCTCTCTCTCTCTCTCTCTCTCTCTCTCTCTCTCTCTCTCTCTCTCTCTCTCTCTCTCTCTCTCTCTCTCTCTCTCTCTCTCTCACTTTGTTGGAAAATTTAAATCATTGGTGATAATTAAATCCTTTTTTTTTTGCGCCTTTAAATTCCCCAGTCATCAGAAAGGTAAAGATTAGGATGTAATTACAGACCCAGAGCTCCCTTAATAACCTCACCGAGGCCTTGCTATTAGAGGGAGGTTAGGTAATTAGACTCTATTAAGCAGGTTTTTTTTTAATATGTATGATATATAAAGTTGTTTGTGTATGTTTTATTTTGTTAATATAATAAATTTTGATGCCTTTACAAAACAATATCACTTGAATATTTGAAAAGGTAAGTAAGAAAGGGAACGGAGAGTACAGTTGTCCTTGTCTAATCAGTGTAAAGGTAAAATATTTAAACCAGGTAGTCTAATCCAGGAAAGAAAAGTTTAAATAAGACAGTGAAATACAACTTTTACGAATCATGTGCAGATTTTGTTGTTATTCTAAAGGGAAAAAAATATAGGAACAAAAACTAAACATTGCTAAGTTGGTGAAATCTGGATCATATTATTATCTTTTATCACCTTTACCTGGTAGAGACGGAATGGATTTAATGATTATATGATATTACAATTATTTTTTCGTTTTAGACTCTCTCTCTCTCTCTCTCTCTCTCTCTCTCTCTCTCTCTCTCTCTCTCTCTCTCTCTCTCTCTCTCTCTCTCTCTCTCTCTCTCTCTCTCTCTCTCTCTCTCTCTCTCTCTCTCTCATTTCTTATAGCCCTTGGTGTGTTTTTTTCTTTACCTGAACCGAAAGAAAGTTAAAAAGAAGTTTAATTGTCGGAAAAAATCAGTCAAGATCGTCCGTTTCACCCTTACACCTTAACCGGTTAGATGCAAGTAATGGAAAAAAAATAAACTGACTCTCTTTAACGAGCCATAAAACGAGAGAAAACTTACTTAACACAGACAGACAGACAGACAGACAGACAGACATAGGAAAATAGTACTGTCGAATTAAACTAAACCATATGACTCACACGAAATATAGATAGATTAGTGAATTAGATGGAAAGGAAGGTAAATAAAGATAAAGATAGAATAAACACCCATGTAGACAAACGAAGGTAAACCACAAACAGATCGGACAGAAAGAAAAACAGCAAGTAGAAAGACAAGGGAAAAAAAACTATAAAAAAAACAAGGAAAACCCTTAAACTCTAAACAACAGCCAGACAGCGACCTCCAAACAACCACAGACACCCCCACCCCACACACATACACACACACACACACACACACACACACACACACACACCACACACACACACACAACACACACACACACACCACACACACACACACACACACACACACACACACACACACACACACACACACACACACACACACACAGAATAAACGAAGGTCGCATATTAGTTGCTATTTGCTTGAATATTATGTCTGTGTTTGGGTTTTCAAGTGTGTGTGTGTGTGCTTGTGTGTGTGTGTGTGTGTGTGTGTGTGTGTGTGTGTGTGTGTGTGTGTGTCTGTGTGTGCAAGTGTATATATGATGCTAATTGAAGCACTATAGGCTATAATTATAAAGATGGATGTGAAGCACCTTGTTGAGTGGTTCATTAACGCCACTGATTCATGAAACGGGTTCGAATCTCTGTCACTTTGTAGTGTAACAAATTTTACGTTTGATGTCATATATAAGTAATAACCACGACTGTCTTTGATGCTTGTTTGTTATATCATCATCGTCATCATCATTATCTCTCTCTCTCTCTCTCTCTCTCTCTCTCTCTCTCTCTCTCTCTCTCTCTCTCTCTCTCTCTCTCTCTCTCTCTCTCTCGCTCACACACAAGACTTCCGGTTTTTCCTTCCTTCCTGCCCTGCTGTTACGTAAGACTTGTAATGTTCGCGGGAAATACAACGAAGTGGTGATAATTGTTGGGAACTAATGAAAAGAAAAAAAAAGTGTGTGTGTGTGTGTGTGTGTGTGTGTGTGTGTGTGTGTGTGTGTGTGTGTGTGTGTGTGTGTGTGTGTGTGTGTGTGTGTGTGTGTATGTGCCCTCACGACCTCTCATTTATCTATCTTCTATTCCCTTTTCTCTCCATCTCCTTCTTCCCCTCCCTTTCCTCCCTCCCCCTATCCTCCCCTTTAGCCCCTAGTCACAAACCATGAGAATAAGGAAATGAGCAGGAAAGGGGGTAGGGGCAGGAGGTACTTTGAGGGTAGGGGGGGGGAGAGGAACGAAGATTAAAGGGGAGGGAAAGGGGAGAGTTGGAGGAGGAGAGGAGGAGGAGTAGAAAATCCCCTCAGGCAGCAGGTGGAGGTAATTTTCAGCGTGAAGTGGAGGTGGAGGAAGACAGAACCTCCTCCGGTAGTCTGTGGTTGCCTTCTTCC
>JAXIVD010009521.1:2500-15245 GCA_036785275.1 Cancer borealis | reverse complement strand
AATGTTAGATTAGTTAATGTGGTTTTTGTCTCTTACTGAATAAGTAAAGCAATTATGCTCACAAATATAACTGCTATTAACTGGAAGCAATTAAAAAATATACTTATTTAAATAAATAAAATAATTTGCATGTGCGTCCACAAAGGTATGATTAGCTTTGCACATCCAGAATACTGTACATTTTATTTAGTTTCAATATGTAGTGATTAATAATTGTTTTTTCAGTTCGATTGAATGAGTACGGATAGTTATGATTCTCTTTTCTTTAACAGAAAAGCAAACCATGTCTGCAAATGAAAAGAATTTTTATCACTATGGTCATGGTCAAGCTGGTATGTCCATTCACTTCCCTGATGACCAAACCAGCTTCATAGTGGGAGCTCCGGGTGTGTTTAACTGGCATGGTAAGAACTCATAGGATTTATTTCTAATTTTTTAATTTTCTTTATTTATGAAGGTAATTGAAACCAAGTTGGTGTTTGTATACTTGACATATTCCTTCATGTTCCTTCATCATCATTATAATCATCATCATCATTATCATCCTAATTTTGGAAGGCAGGCTTCATGTTTGTATAGATCAGTGTTAGTCACGTAATTGCCATTATCACCTCTTCCTTCAGTCCATTCAAAGTATCTATCAGCTCCATTATGTGTACAGTGTAGGTATGAGTCACAAATTAATGATAATGTATAAATCCCACAGTGTCATATGATTTGTACTATTCTCATTTCATCATTTCCACGCAGGAACAATAATACTTTTTGAAGACTATGAATTGATCAACCCTGATGGTGAAGCAAGGGGAAGGCGACAGACTCAGAAGAGACGGCAAGATTTTACCCATGATGTGGTGCCCAATCCCTTATACTTCTCCCTTATTGATGACTGTGACCTGTTTGGGTATGCAGTGACTTCAGGAAGATTTCTATCACAGGATAAGATACTGTACGCTGGTGGTGCTCCGCGAGGCGCTGATTCCTATGGCAAGGCAAGATGTAGTATTGGGTTGGAGGGTATTCATTTTTTATTAGTTTACTGTGTGTGTGTATTAACTTAATTGTATATACATAAACTCACAAATCTTTCTCTTCTTTTACTATTGATATTATGTTCTAATATATATGTGCATGTGGGTCTCATTCCACTCTTTCCCATTTCCAATATATGTCATATTTTTGTAATTTTGGTGTATGTATGTTAGTAGGACATTGCTATTATTCCTTATGTTCTCATACTTAAACCTGATTAGTTTTTTTGTTGTTGTTTCAGGTGATTGTTTTTGACTTCCCTTCCAATGACAAAGACTTGTATATCAAGCAAGACATGAAGGGTAGTCAGATGGGTGAATACTTTGGAGCGGCCTTGACAGCAGCAGACATCAATGGCGATGGACTAAGTGACCTGATTGTTGGTTCACCCATGTATTCCCTTCCTAACACTCCTGATGTGGGCAGAATTCAAATCTTTCTTAGCAACAAGGTATGTCTCAAATAGTAAAAGGTTCTGTATTTCAAAATTTTAATGAATTCTTTTAGGCAAACTTAATTCTTGCAAAATTGTAATTTACTTGTTTTTTTCCAAGGGTCAGGAACTCAGTATCCAAGATGAACATCACTTTGGCAATAAGGTTTACCTTGCCAGGTTTGGCACAACACTTGTTGCTCCGGGAGACCTCAATGCTGATGGATATGAAGGTGAAGGAAACACTTCCAACCTATACACTCACTAGTTGAAGGTTTTCATATTAGAACATAGCTGAAGTACATATGTAGTGTACATGTAAGTAGATAATTTAATGCAAAATAGGAGGTCAATAAAGTGTTGCTTCAGATGTTGTGGTTGGAGCTCCCTGGGAAGGTGATGGGGCAGTGTACATCTTCTTGGGTTCAGCCACTGGTTTGAAGCATCAGTACTCACAACGCCTCTCCCCTGAAGACTTCACACCCGGCCTCAAAGGGTTTGGCATGTCACTCTCACGTGGGATTGATATAGACAAAAATGGTTACCCGGGTATGTGAACACTCTTGTGACTCCATCATTAATTTATATTATTAAATACACTTTTTTTACTTTCTTAAACGAAGTAAATATGACGTGAATTTTGATCATGGCATCAAGAGACTGCTCCAGAATTATAGGAAGCAGGAATGAATATAGATGTTAGTGCATCAGGTTTTGGTGACCACCAAGAAGGAATTCCAAGGAACAGATGTGACGATCATTTAGATGTATAAATAATTACTTTTATTGCCTTTTCATCTTGTCATTTTACTGTTGACTTATTATATTTAGTTAATGTAGTTTGTGTTATATTCATTTATTAATTATATGAATCAAAGAACAATTTTGTCCACCAGATTTAGCTATTGGAAGTTTTGTGTCTGGTCATGCGGCTGTGATCAAGACTCGACCAGTGGCAATATTATCTGGTTATGTGACTGCCAACCCACCTAATGTTGCCTGGGAGGGAAGCACAACACTTACTCTGGAAACTTGTCTCCATTACAGAGGACACAGGATTCCTAGGCAATCTAGTGAGTTGTTTTCTCTTGATCATATTAACTCAATCATTCCCTCAATATCACTATTTGCTTTGTCTCCCAATTTAATTTTTTTAAAGAATGTAAGTAGTTATAGCCTTATTTAACCTCACATGTGTAGTAAGTTATAACCTCAATGGATTGGGTAATCTTAGATATGATTTGTCCCATAATTCTCTTTTTATGCAACAAGAAATTTATATGCCAAATTATTATGATAGCGAGAGACTTTATGTCAGTCAAACGAGTGAAAAGCAATATCTAAAACTAGTTACTTGTTTTCACTCAGCCGTTCAAGTGACGCTGACCTTGGATCACGGCAGCCCAGTGCCACGTGCCGTCTTCAGCGACAACACATTCATCCTCATCTTCAGACAGAGACTCATTGCCAACAGTGCAAGGCCAACATGCAGGTCTGACCAAGTGACTGTCAAGGTAGGTGTCCTGGGTAGGGTGTTGTGTTTATATTAAAGATCAGAAACAGGAATATTTTAATTGGTATTAATCAATGCTGTTTAATAGGTTTGGTACGGATGGGTTAAGCATACAAAGACCATGTAAGGTGATGTAGTGATAGATGCTCAGACTATATGGGTGAAGAACATGATTTAGAAGAAAGACAGGGATGATATAGTAATGTATTCTTATGACTTTCTTTCTTTCTTTTACAGCCTAATATATAAGATCAACAAATTTGCCATGTACGCAACACTTTCATGATTATATATATTGTTTCACAGGAGGACAAGATAAACCCAGACCAAGCCTTATCTATGAAGATGGAATATGAGCTTCTCAACAACCCAGGCATAGAGCTAATCAGTAAGTTATTGACATTGTGTTGTGTTTGCCGAAGCTTAATGCACATCTATGGACCTATTCCCTCATATGGAGTATTAGCTTGCTACATAAATTTGTGCTTTGTATCAAAATGGCAAGTATTAAAGGAAAGATATTATGATTGCCTCACAAGCTTTTCAATCCAGTTCAGAGTGTTTGTTCAATGGTTATAAGTTGTAGTGGTGATCCTTATATGATGTTTGTTAATTAATATAGTGTTATTAATCTGTACCTAGAGCAACCTATAACCAACCCGGGTGAGGTACACAGCAACGTGACGCGGGTGGGAGTGTTAAAAGGATGTGCCGGGAAGATCTGCTTGGTGGATATGACCTTTGATGCAGATCTTGACATTGGGTAAGTCTCAGATGCTACACTGGCCATTGGAATTTGTTGCCACTATGCAGTGTTCTGTATTCTTGCATTGGTGGTTCATCTGGTAATTGACTTTATTGACTTTATCTAGCCAAGACTTAAACTTATCTACAGAACAGCCTGTGAGCTCCCTTAATTCTCTTGGAACTCAGAAGGCAGTTGAATATTTTTGGAGCTTTGTAGCCTCTTGCAGTCTCCCCATTTTTTATGTTTTTATGTTCTTGTCAAACTTTTGATTATTAAACTAACTCCAACAGGAAGATGGGTTGTGTAATGATGAATGTGTCACTTGCTTTTCATAATCATTTACTTTGCTTTTAACTTTCATGAATATTAATTGTTACCCATAAGTTTGGAATGTGATGCTTTAGCCTTGACTTTTAGATGCTGAAGATCTATCATGTTCACTAAAACTTTTCTTTAGGAGTGGAAACAAATTAGTGGTTGGACAGAAGACTAAGCCAGTACTGCGAGTGGTGGTGTCTAACATTGGTGAGCCAGCATACCTTCCCATAATGTCAGTGAAGGTAAACTCTCCCCTCACTCTCTTCCTGCCTTCATCACACGACTGTAAATTCCTTGATGCCGACCTGAGGACATCACTGGAGTGCAGCCTCTCAAATCCTATCAAAGATGGCAGCTCGGTAACACACAGCAGAATTTTGTATTTTAATAATATATGAATGTATGTATATATGTATGTATGGTTGTGTATATGTGTGCCTTGTCTTGGCTATCTCCCTTGTGGGTATAACATCCTGGTATATAGATAGATAGCTACATGTAGCTTTATGTAGATTGATTGCCATGTGGTGGTTTATTTGTATCTGAAAATGCTTTAGTGGTGTAATGCCTTGTACAGGACACTGTGGAAGTGACTATTGATGCCGGCCAGTTAGCAGATGGTTCCAGTAACACAGAGATTCAAGTGAACGTTGCCGGTGAAGGAAAGGAAGTAAAGCCAAGTGACAACCATGTGTTCATGAGCCTCCAGCTGGAAGCCCACGCCAACCTGGAACTGTATGGGTAAGTGTGCACCATTCCACTGTTTTCTTGTTGAACTCGGATATGGGTTTTTTTACAGGAATACTTACAAAATGTTAAGAACATGAGAATACAAGGAAGCTACAAAAGACCTGGAGGCCTACACATGGTAGTTCATGTTATTCCAATACTCCCTTATTACCTACACCCACCTTCTTTCTATTCCTCTCTATGTATCTTTGTACTCTACATGTAGTAACTTGCCTCTGTGTACAGTAAGCCTACAATGCTTTATTATTGTGCTTTTCGTCTTGTACATGGTGACCCGTAATGGTGTTTGTTCAGTATTTACATGGAATATATTTGTAATTTACATGGTGACATAGGCTGATAACAAATGTGTATTTAAAACAATCATATCCTTTAATCCTCTCTATTTCCAAATAATTTGTCACAGCTTCTCGGGTACAGAGATAACATTAATTGTTTTTATTCTCATGTTCATTTCCAAGGATGAATTCAGTTACAAGTTTTAGTTATTTTACAGATAGATGTTTGCAGAAATGTTGTTTATAATTGACTTTTTTTCAGACACTCCAAGGAAGAGCAAGTGTTTTATAAGCATGTCAGTGAAGAACACATCAATGCAACAATCAACCCAAGATTCACTCACACTTATCTAGTATGTATGACTTCCTCTGAATTATAATATGAAAATTAATACAATATATCAATAATCATGAGAAGAATAGTGTACTTTATCATGAAGGTTGTATTGTATTATCACATTAAACATCATTATATTTAAACACTGATTCTTTGCTTTTGTTATTGGTGTGCAGCTTATCAAGAATGGACCAACACCTCTCGGTCAAGTGGATCTAAACATTGATATTCCTGTCAATATAACTAATGGACAAAAATTAATAAAACTGTATCGCCCAAAGGTAAGTAAGTGTTCATGTGCAGTATTATTATTATTATTATTATTATTATTATTATTATTATTATTATTATTATTATTATGTGAAAAAAGAAAACAACTTTTATGGACAGAATATTCCCCCTAAATGTTTGGTTATGTTGAAATATTTTTTCTTCTATTATTTATAGCCAGACTTCTTGAAGCAGTCTTTCCAGTGCAAGTTGAGTAGCGGGGGTTTTGATAATGATGTGAGTAGAAACCTGAACCAAGATGACATTGTATCCATTGGTGACAGCCAAGAGAGTGGAACTGTGTAAGTGTATCATGTTATTCTGCTCATCACTACTCCCAAACATTATCTAGTTCACACTCTTCCCTAAGCATTATGGGAAACAGTGATAGGAAGTCAAGAGAAGCTTAAAGGAGTGATATTTTCATGCTAACGTTGATATATGGATTAGAGATTTGAATGTTGAATAGGACATAGGAATCAAATGTACGTTTTGTGGAAGAGTTATGTGGCATGACCAGGTGGGAGGATGAAAGTAATGAAAGCATATATAGAAAATGTGGTATGGAAACTTGTGTAAATGGAGTGAAGTGTCTTACATCTATATATATTTATTTGCTTTGATTACATGAAATAAGCATTCACAGTAAATACTTTTTGCATTTGAATGAAATGATGATATATATTTACTTTTTTTATAAGCAGTTGTCTGAATTAATCAATGTTTATGAGTTTTGAAAGGTTCGGAGAGTAAGGACAGTTATATTTACAGAATTGTGAGTGGAGGAGAGACAGTGGATGGGACTCAGTACTTCAACTGTTCCTCAAAGCTGATCCAGTGTGCTCGACTCTCCTGTCGGATATACAACTGGCCTAAGAATGCAGGATCAGCTAAAATCTCTTTTGATATGGAAGTTGATCTACGTGTCATGGGTAAGACAGTGTTCTAACCAGCTAATGAAAAAGTGGTACATAACCTTATTTTCATTTACTTATATATTTAATTATCTAAGTTTTTTTTGTTTTTTTTATCATTGTAAAGATGTAGTCCTGTTTTGGGGCTTCAAGAATACTACTTCCATGTCCTCTGTGGGTTGTTTAAGATGATCTAAAGAGGAATGAGAGGTCTGGGAAGCTTTTCCTCTGTATTCTCTTTGTATAAATTTGTTTCTGTTTGTAATCCACAGCCAAGTATATAAGCATTAAGAGCGGAGCAGTGTTCATGAGTACAGCAACAGCCAACATTCAATCCCTCAGTCCTCTGCTGGCATTTTTTGGAGAAAAGTAAGTACAGATTGTCACATGTTGTTTGTACATACATACATACATACATCATCTCTATAAAAAAAATAGGTATTCATTAGTATCCAGGAAAAAGTATTGTAAGAATAATGAGTAAATTAGTACAATTGCTGCTAAGTTTACTAAAATGTTCCTTATTCCATTGCTTTAAGGGAGGCGAATGGTGATATAGTGACCTACATCCAGCCTGACACTCTGCAGACTAAGGGCATCCCCTGGTGGATCATCCTGCTGGCGGTGTTGGGGGGACTCCTGCTCCTGAGTCTCCTGTCTTATGGAATGTACAAGGTGAGACAGATAGGGACAGCAAGGCACATACACTAGTTATTCTTTCTGAACTACTTAATTACTTAATACATTGGTTTATACTGCATATCATAAACAGTGTAGGCAATATAAGTATTCATGAGTAGTAAGCTATAAATTGAGTACATTCATATTAGTAAACAACAGTAGAATACAGCAAACGTAGATGCATCAATGAGTATTTTTTCCTGTCCCAACCAGAGTGGATTCTTCAAGCGTGACAAGATGGATGAGATGAAGGCTCAGCAAGCTAACCTCTTATCCAACACTGAATATGGTACAAGTAACCCAAGCCATGTGAGTGACTAAGAGAAGCTGTAGCCACTTAGTAGTGTGCGGCAACGGATTTCATGAAGTGACAGGATATGTTATGCAAAGCCTGTCCCTTGTCACTGATGGTGGAAGGAAAGACAGTGAGAAAGTGTTATTGAGTCCAGAAAGTGATGAAGCAAGTAAGGTGAATTAGCCTTTTTTCTTTGGTATGATCTCACGTAGTGGTGAAGTTTATCAGATAGTCAGTGAATATCATGTGATGTTTGTTTATGAAAGTTTCAGAATGATTCCTATTGGTGATGAATCTCAAGAAGTAATGTTCTAAGATATTGTGTGATGAAAATACTTACAGCTCATAGTAATTACATCTCTGGCCATACATATGTGTCCATAGCAAGACCAGAGTTATATTACCTGTATGTATGCATTTATTTACCATCTGGGATAAATTATGTACAGTTTAAAACTTGACCTCCCCACCCATTCCAATCACTTGACTAGGATGTTGATTGACGTAAGATTAGTTGCTTTTTATATTTCATTGAATTATGTACCTGTGTTTAAACCAGATGCTAGTCCCTTGGCATGATAAGTTGTGTCAGGTTACCAAGTGGATGCAACTCCCACATTGTTGACCAGTCACCAACCTGCACTACAATCACAAGTGCCAAGAACCAGGTGGCTGTGTCATTACAGTGGACATACTTGGTTGTATTCTGATTGTGCTGGATGGTACTCAGGATTTTTTTTTTATTATTTTTTTTTTTTTAGGTGTTATTTTGTAGTTGATTTTATTCAAAACTATAGCTCTATCATTATGAAAATTTTTCGGTTTGTTGAAATTGGCTAATATTTTGTACACTTCTAATACCAAAGATACACAAGTAGTTTATGCAGTCACAGTGTAGTATGTGTATGTAGTTGTTGTAGTGTAAGTATTGAGATGCTCTTTCAAATTTTTTTAAAAGTAAGATGTCATGACTTCCATTATTGACATCATCATTGTTTTCATCATCATCATCATCATCATTATTATCATTATCATCCTCGTCCTCATCAACATTATCATCATTATTATGTACCACCATTAAATGAAAGAAAATTAAGAATAATAGCAAATAACTTCATTAAACAACTACAGTACTAAGAGGATGAATGTGAGGATAGCAGTTTGTTGTGATAGTGAAGATAATCATTGTTAATAAGTAACCTTACCTGCCATTTCCAGCCACTAACACTGCTGTCTGTATGTTGGTGACCAGTATTTGTATTCCTCTGTGACCATTCTGTTGAGTATTTGTTTGAGTAGATTGGTTCCTTGTCTCAGGAAATAAGCGAGGAAGACAGACAAACGGAAAACTTTAACGAAAGATGTATGTCATTATGATTTGACGTAAGAATGAAACATGGATTTGTCTACTTGTACACTGATTTATATTGGCAATGATTGGTGAGGCAAATGTAGTTGATCAGGTAACTAAATGACAACATGATAGGTCATTTAATTACCACTTAGAAGGATGACATTACAACACTTACACTGCCTGTTACGCAAGAAAAGTGTTGTTCAGTTTCCTAAAGACAAGTCATTCACCAGATTATTACAGACAGTATATCATGGTTCAATCAACTAGAACATTTAACTAATAGCAGTGTGCAGTTCTGTCTGGTTACGGCACACCTGGAAATTACCTGTACTAGTTTTTTATTCGTATAACAGAAGAATTAGGGCCAATCTATACCAGTCTACTGCTATATAGAGAGGAGTTATATGTTATAGACTTATGAACAAAGGATACATGAATGGGATTTGTGGAAGACGTGAAAATTAATTGAAGAATTGGAAAATAATCATAGGCTTTTGAATTTTCTTTTTCCAATTTCTAAATTTTCATATAAAGAATAATGCACATTTTTCATTGTGATATGTTGATTATGTATATTCATATTTATTGATGTTGTGATGTCAGTGAAATTTACTCCGTATCAAAAGAGTATTTAATTCGTATTTAATTATTTATTTTTGCTGAGTTTTGCTTATAAACCCAACCCTCTATGTATAACTAAAAGGTCATTATTGTTTGAGTGTTGAATTGAGACTTAGAACAAGGGTTGTGGATATGAATGTGAACAGAAAATTAAAATACCAAAGTATGTAGTCATTTTCATAATAACTGCCATTAAAACCCAAATGTCATTAACGCATATCTTTAATACCACAGATGTATCTTTTAATATAATTAATTCGTATTTTTTTTCATAAATGAAACGAAGCGTTTCTGTTGCATCTCAAGAAGAAACCGTACTGAAATATGTCGAGTCAAATGGCTACTTGCTGGAAATTACAAAACTCCAGTAACAAAAATAAGTATATCCAAATTGAACGATCGTTGGCCAATTAGCGATTTCAGGACACATTTCTACCAGATGGCAACATATGCTAGACAACTATTATACTAGAGAACTAGATAACTAAGTGGATGTAAGTATAGTCTATCTAATCATAAGACCTTGTTATTAATAGAAAATAATGTTAAGGTGACAAGCATACTATTGGTAATGTATAAGGTTTGGCATGACTGCAGTGAACACGTGGCTCGCCCTCACCCATCAGTCTTGTCTAGGCCGCTGTGGAGAGCAGGTGTGTGTCTGTTTGAGGTTCTCTTTGCAGTGCTTCAGGTAAATATACATCAGTGTTTTACATATTCAAGTTCATCACATTATTTTACTGGTAGCTGAACACAAAATTATTATTACACGGAATATATTTCAGTTGACTCCCTAACTTTGTGAAAATGTCTAGTTAAAGGTAGGGGGAAGGGGGGGAAGGTGTTATTAGCTATTATAGTGAGAACGTGGATAGGAAAGAGGTTGGAGAGAAGTAGGATTTATGATTCTGATTCTAATTGATAATGCGTCGGGTAGGAGTTGTGTGGCATATCACGCATAGAAGGTATGCTAGAGACAGTATTATTTGTGTTGTACCAGTCTCGACTCTGCTCGTGACCAGAAGGTTATGAGTTTGATGCTTCGATCCTAACATAGCTGAAAGCATTTCATTATTCCAATGTACAGTCACGGAAAAAAGTCCTGCGTCGCTTCCAACCCCAGCGTGAGTCCGAGACATCTGAGGTTCGAACAAACGGAGCACCAAACCAAGAGATGGCACACTTGGTGTTTAAGTGCTGTTTGTGTACAGAACGTAAGATTGTCACTTTAAACTGATAACATTATACTACTAATGATAGATAGTTATTAAAAATACCACATGCACAAAAATCTGCATATTTAGATACAAACAAATTAATGGAGATGGTGGTAACAAGTGCTAGACCGTTAAAATAAAAACGGGCAGATTTACTATTTAGCTACACCGCCACTACGCCCCGCACCTCTTCATCCGTGCAATGTAATGTATGCAAGGTGTGTGTGTGTGATTAATTTGTTAGTTTTTTTTTCCATTCAGCCAAATTTAATTTTTTTTTGTCAAGAATAATCATAATCACCACTTTACTTCCATTCTGATACTAAATCAATAGCAAATTTTTTTTAAATATTTATTAATTTCACCGGCAAAATTACTTCCCTCAGCCTCATGTTGCAGGTTGGTGCAATCCCAGGATGAGGCAGAGGTAGTGTGTCGGTAGCTGTACCAGGAGACCCCCAGCAGCGCGTCACTCAACCATTCATTCACAGGCGGCCTGGAGCACAGTGGGCCCAGCAGCAAGGGTTTGAAGGGTATGTTGTTCCTAACAACTTTTTCGGACATTTTAACCACTTAATATTTTTGTTGTCAGTACTTGTTACATACCATCAGGATCGGAAAAGTGTGAACATTTCGAATCTGTGATTTAAAATTCCATATGAGTAAAACTAAATTAGTTACAGCGAGTTGAAGTAAAACATGTGAGAAAAATTTTTATACACTACTTAATTTGCCTTCAATTATCTTATTATAGATGTCGTGTTACTGTCAATATTATTCATTCATGATATACATCGATGTATCACGAACACGATGGTAGACTCAGTTTTTCTTAATGTTATCTGGTAGTTGGGTAATGTCCGGTTAGAGTTCAACATTTCAATGCACTGTGAAGGAATGAGTCGTAGGTCTGGCAGTGAGTGCAGACGGGCAGATTTATTACTATTTATTAGCTACACCGCCACTACACCCCGCAGCCCTTCACCCGTGCAATGTTATGTATGCAAGATGTGTGTCCGTGCGTGTGATTAATTTGTTAGGTATTCAAATTTATAATTTTTTTTTATTGGCAAGAATAATCATAATCACCACTTTACTTCCATTCTGATACTAAATCAATAGCAAAATTTTTTTTTAATATTTATTAATTTCACCGGCAAAATTACTTCCCTCAGCCTCATGTTGCAGGTTGGTGCAATCCCAGGATGAGGCAGAGGTAGTGTGTCAGTAGCTGTACCAGGAGACCCCCAGCAGCGCGTTACTCAACCATTCACAGGAGCACAGTGGGCCCAGCAGCAAGGGTTTGAAGGGTATGTAGGTAAAAGCCAGTTTTAGCTGGGCATTGAGTAGTGTTGTGAAAGCACGAGTGGGTTTACATACAAGGTGCAGGTGATATGTTCCAGCGTGTCGTAGCAGCAGGTGTGTGACTGGCTGGCCCCACACACCAGGACCTGGGAACACACACCTGCACCTTGTAAACCAACTCCCGCTTTCACTACACTACTCAATGCCCAGCTATAACTGTGTTTTTTACCTACATATCCTTCAAGCACCTGCTGCTCGGCCCACTGGTCTTTTGTATTATGTGAGACTGTACATGCTGACTTGTGGCGAGGCAGCAGGTATGTGACTGGTACTTTTTAATTTACTTATCCTGTATACAGGTTAAAAATACATTCCAAATCTCAAATTTGTCTAATAAATTTTAATTCAACAACACTAATTGTTCCATCAACGTAACGATATCGATGCTGCATCCAACACCAGATTATAGGTCCCTGGACAGACATATATCGGCATCCTTTTAATTTCTGGACTCCATCCAAGAAACTGGCATTGGACTTGGATTTCTCACCAGCAACCCCTCGGGATCGCCGTTCTGGAAAATAGAAAAGCTGTGGTGAAGGATTTACAGTAGTGGGATCTCCAAGATTGGAGTTGAAGGCACCGAGATGCAACACGTGTGAACAGCTTCTGGTGA
>JAXIVD010009520.1:7500-15245 GCA_036785275.1 Cancer borealis | reverse complement strand
GTAGACGAGGCACAGCTCATGTATGGTTCTTTCCTCACCTTCCTGACAAAAAACAAACAAAGAAGCATTAGTCACCAAAAAGAAGAAAATAAAAATGAACACATCCCAAAAACTAATCAATTAATAACACGGAAGACAGAATAACTCCCTACATTCACTCACCACAAGGCAATTGAAACTCATTATACAACCCCAGATTAGGCAAGACTACCCTCATTAACTTTCCACACACACACACACACACACAGTCTCAGCACGTGAACTGACCTTTAAATCGCAATGATCCCTTATATCATCTCGCAGGGAATAGAAATAAAAAAATAAAATAAAAATAAAAATGAAAATCGTCCGAGCATGGAAGTGGAAGAGGGGAAGGGAAGGCAAATGAGCGAATGGAAACAGACAAACAAATGAGAAAGGTAATACCGTGAGGGGAAAATGAGGCAACGAACAAAGGGGAAAGGGGTGTAAAGGGGCTTACATACAGCCTCGTCATCCCCTCAGGTGTGGAAACAGGTGTGGGAGTTAATGAGCCTCACTACCTACCCCTCAATACATGGCTGAATGGCTTAAGCCGTTTGCAAGGGAGAGGTAGCGAGCGGGGAGGGAGAGGGGTAGGCGACTAACAGTAACGATAGGTTGCTAGGGAGACCAGAAAAAAAAAACGAGAAAATTGAGGGGAAAAAATACGGCAGATTGCAAGGGAAAAAAATGTTGCGGGATTTTAGAGGGGAAAAAGAAATGGGGATAATAAATGAGAGGAAAATAAGAGAAGGAGTGACACGGGGAAATCATGGAAGATGGATGAAGAGAGATGGAGGAACACTGGAACCTAATTAACTAACAGAAAAATAAGTGTCCCTGGAGATTAGATTGAATTTTACAGAAAGGGAGTAGGAGAGAGAGAGAGAGAGAGAGAGAGAGAGAGAGAGAGAGAGAGAGAGAGAGAGAGAGAGAGAGAGAGAGAGAGAGAGAGAGAGAGAAGAGAGAGAGAGAGAGAGAGAGAGAGAGAGAGAGAGAGTGCAGATTATAATACCAATCTATTACATATTAGGAATAAAACAAACGATAAAGGTCACTTAAGTTATTTCATCTAATTCTCTCTGTCTGTCTCTCTTTTTATTTATTTATTTTTTTTTTTTCTCTCTCTCTCTCTCTCTCTCTCTCTCTCTCTCTCTCTCTCTCTCTCTCTCTCTCTCTCTCTCTCTCTCTCTCTCTCTCTCTCTCTCTCTCTCGCTCTCTCTCTCTTTCTCTCTCAATCACTTTGAAATAATTTGAATCAGTTAAATAAACATAATACAAACATCTTCCTGCAATAGCCTAAATAAAACCTCAATCAACACCATTTTGATTTAATTTCATCGTCCCTTTGGTTAAAAAAAACAAAAAGGTAAAGTTATGGATGATTTTTGCCTTGTATTAATTTTGGTTTAGATGGAAGGGACGGTGTGTGTGTGTTTGTGTGTATGTGTGTGTGTGTGTGTGTGTGTGTGTGTGTGTGTGTGTGTGTGTGTGTGTGTGTGTGTGTGTATGTGTGTGTGTGTGTGTGTGTGTGTGTGCGTGCGCGTAAACACATACAAACACACACACACACATACACACACATACATAATAAACACAGAATAAACGGGACGACAGACTGTTTTAAAAGCTTGCTAGTGAAGGAGATGGAGTGAGAATACTGGTTTAACTTTTACATGAGTACGTAGGATGGACAGAATGGGAATGAAATAGAGTAGAAAGTGTTGTGCAGCTGTGTCGTTGGAGGGGAACATCATTGAATTAGCAAGTAGGGCAGGAACAGGGAAATTATTAGAGTTGCAACTTTGATGAGAAGAGAACAGAAGCCTTGATTGAATGATGTGTAGAAGGGAAGCACTGGTTATAGGGACGAACGAAACCATTGAGGAGGGATGAAAATTAATGGCGATTCTCTGTAAAAGATTGACTGATAAAGTAAAATGATAAAGAGGTTGATAACTGTTAACAGCCCAGTTTGAATGAGTTTCTATGCTTTCCTTCGCCGCTCCTTAGAGTTGGTTACTGAGACCAAAACCATGTTAACAATTGTTCCCAATAGATGTGATGCGTCTTAGATCACTGTCGAATATACATAATGATTGCCAACCTGGTTTTTCTTATTAATTTTCTTATTTGAAATGTATTCTCATATGTGGTTTTATTATCACATGAATTTACTACAGAATCTGAGAGAAACTTTAAATGATTTTGAGTAAAATATTTCCCATGATGTTCGTGTTTGTGTGTTTGTCAGCGTGTAAATGTTCTGGTACGTTTTGAATGCTTAGTGGTGTGAGGAAATCTGAAGTAAAGAAAGTCAAAGGAATGTCACGGATTTATAGAAAAGTAGTTAGTGTTTAGTTAATGAAAGTAAAGAAAGTTAAAGAAATGTCACGAATTTTTTCTCCAAGATGTTAGTGAATGCTATGGGGACTGTGGGGTTTTATTTTTCTACTTCTTTTGTTGTTGTGTTGTGGTGTGTTGTGTTGTGTTGTGTTACGGCCCCTTTCCCCCCTAAGGGCCCGTGATGTGTTGTGTTGTGTTGTGTTGTGTTGTGTTGTGTTGTGTTGTGTTGTGTTGTGATGGGTTGTGTTGTGTTGTGTTACGGACCCCTACCCCTCTAAGGGCCCGTGATGCTGTTTTGCGTTATGTTGTGTTGTGGTACGGACCCCTACCCCCATAAGAGTCCGTGATGTTGTGTTGTGTTGTGTCGTATTTGGTTGTGTTGTGTTGTATTGTGTTGTGTTGTGTTTTGTTACTGATCCTTCTTCCCCTAAGTCCCCATAGTATTGTGTTGTGTGTTTAGTGTTGAGTGTATCATCGAACTGCCTCTCAGCTCCTCATGAGTATTGCTGTAACTCAATCACGTTGTTGTACACTATGAGTTCCACAACCACCACGCCGGCACACCTGGCTACGTAATCCCAGAGGGAGGCGCCTCTCACGTGGTCTTGGCTGCGGTCTGCGTCCCTGCTACGTGTTGCGGGACTCTTCAAGGACTTGAAGGACTTTTGCTTCTTTCTACGGTGTGCCTTGTTTCCTTGAGTTTCCTCTTTTCCGCTTTTTAAGGTGTTATTGGTCTCTTCTGGGAGTGGAGAGTCACCTTCCATAAGCTGATACTTTTCCATTTCCATTTCGACAGGTGTCTCGTACCCATCAGACTCTTCAGACTCTTCTGGAGTCTCCAAGGTTGTGTTTTCAAATTGGAAACAGTCTTCTAGCCCTTTAGGGGCAGTTTCGTACCATTCAGAATGTTCTGAAGTCTCCAGGGGCGTATTATCGGAAGTTGAATCCAAGTCTACGCTGTCAAAGTCATCCTCTATATTAGACTCTTCTGACGTGCCCAGGAGCGTGTATTCACTAGGGACAGGAAGAGTTTCTTCCTCATCCCCAGCGTGTGTGAGGCCATCCTCCTGCATGGGAGGACTGGCCTGTGACCCAAGGTCAGCCCCAAGGTCGGGCCTGACCTCTTCCTTCAGATCACTGTGAAGGTCACAGTTCTGATCTGCCTCGTGTTGCCGGGGAGGCTCCGTGACGTGTTCGGCGCCACCGGCAACACGCTTTCCATTGCAGAACAATGCCGTGAAGGCATGTCCTGCAGTTCCATTGCCCTCCACTGGCCCTCTAGACAGGCTGAAATAGAGGACGGCCTTGTCCCCACTTTGAGTGTACCTCAGGCTATCAAGCAGGTCAGCGAGGGCCAGTTCCGTGGCAAAGACGGGCACCCCGGCCGTCAGGCAGCTCACCTTGACGGCGGTGTTCCCGTCCTTCCTTTTCAGCTTCCTCATGTTGACCACCTCTTCGGTGGACAGGAAGCCGATCTGTGGGAGCTTGAAGGCGGCGATCACCTTCCTCCTGCTCCCACAGCAGGAGCGCCTCCTGTAGGACAGCCTGATGGCGTCCACGGCGCAGCCTGAGGTTGCCCTCAGGATCGATGTCACCTTTAACGAGGAATTTCTAATTCCCATTTTAAAAGATAATCATCACTGTAGGAAATGCAACAAGTGTGTGACGCTTGAAGAACAAAACATCTTGTCCACACTCATCACCATCACCTTTTCTTTTCACAGCCGGTTTCCCTCTTTTTGCTGTATTTTCACGTCTTACTCCCTCCCCCCACTACGCGCGCGCGCGCGCACACACACACACACACACACACACACACACACACACACACACACACACACAGACACAGACACAGACACAGACACAGACACACACACACACACACACACACACACACACACACACACACACACACACACACACACACACACACACACACACTTCCTAATTTAGATTATCCCCTGAGAGAGAGAGAGAGAGAGAGAGAGAGAGAGAGAGAGAGAGAGAGAGAGAGAGAGAGAGAGAGAGAGAGAGAGAGAGAGAGAGAGAGAGAGAGAGAGAGAGAGAGAGAGATAGAGAGAGAGCGAGAGCGAGAGCCGGAGAGCGAGAGCCGGAGAGCGAGAGCAAGAGCAAGAGCAAGAGCAAGAGCAAGAGCGAGAGAGAGAGAGAGAGAGAGAGAGAGAGAGAGAGAGAGAGAGAGAGAGAGAGTAGAGAGAGAGAGAGAGAGAGAGAGAGAGAGAGAGAGAGAGAGAGAGAGAGAGAGAGAGAGAGAGAGAGAGTGCAGATTATAATACCAATCTATTACATATTAAGAATAAAACAAACGATAAAGGTCACTTAAGTTATTTCATCTAATTATCTCTGTCTCTCTCTCTCTCTCTCTCTCTCTCTCTCTCTCTCTCTCTCTCTCTCTCTCTCTCTCTCTCTCTCTCTCTCTCTCTTTCTCTCTCAATCACTTTGAAATAATTTGAATCACTTAAATAAACATAATACAAACATCTTCGTCCTTCCTGCAATAGCCTAAATAAAACCTCAATCAATACCATTTTGATTTAATTTCATCGTCCTTTTGGTTAATTAAAAAAAAAAAGGTAAAGTTATGGATGATTTTTGTCTTGCATTATTTTCGCTTTAGACAGAAGGGATGGTGTGTGTATGTTCGTGTGTGTGTATGTGTGTGTGTGTGTGTGTGTGTGTGTGTGTGTGTGTGTATGTATGTGTGTGTGTGTGTGTGTGTGTGTGTGTGTGTGTGTATGTTTGTGTGTATGTGTGTGTGTGTGTGTGTATGTATGTGTGTGTGTGTGTGTGTGTGTGTGTGTGTATGTTTGTGTGTATGTGTGTGTGTGTGTGTGTATGTATGTTTGTGTGTATGTGTGTGTGTGTGTGTGTATGTATGTGTGTGTGTGTGTGTGTGTGTGTGTGTGTGTGTGTATGTTTGTGTGTATGTGTGTGTGTGTGTGTGTATTCACTGACTGTGACAGTGAATACACACACACACACACACACACACACACACACACACACACACACACACACACACACACACACACACACACACACACACACACATTCATTACATCCATAATACGTGTAATTTCTTTTTTTCTCGAACATAATCAAAGGTATCCTAACTAACCCACTTTAAAAAATAGAAAATGAACATAACCCAATAATAATTTTCACAGTATAAAAAAAAAGTGCATGGGGAATAGTTTTTGGGGGAATATGGGGGTGGATGGGGTATGTTTGGGGTTCGAACCTTGTGTTCCCCCAAACTATGCAACACGATAAGCACCAGGCCACCAAGAGAGGTATCGGAAGCCGCCCTAATCTGTTTGCGGCAGACAATTACGTCGTCACTTTTGCTAACGTGTGTTCCACTTAAGCTGCTCGTTACCGTCGGCGCTGACCCATCCTGAGACATTATGCTTCCCGCTGCGCCTCTCTGTCTCTTCTCCTCCTCCTCCTCCTCCTCCTCCTCCTCCTCCTCCTCCTCCTCTTCCTCTTCCTCTTCCTCTGTAATATTTTTTATTAATTCATGCAAATAATGTCAGAATTATATATATATATATATATATATATATATATATATATATATATATATATATATATATATATATATATATATATATAAGATAATAGAAATGCCACTTCTGAAACAAACAAAAAAAGAAAAAAAAAGAAAAGAAAGTCTCTTGAAAAACAACACACTAAGAGAAAACAAAAAAAGAAAACATTTCCTCTTCCATGTGTTTTCTTAGTAATTTCTTCCTCTTCCTTCTCCCCTTTTTACCTGTTTCTTTTCCTCCTCCTCCTCCTCCTCCTATGCAGTGAACAAGGAAAAAGATCTAGGAATCACAATATCAAGCGATTTAAAACCCAGTCAGCATTGCTCAGAGGTAGTTAAAACCGCTAACAGATTGGTCGGCTTTATTGGGCGTACTTTCGAAAATAAATCAGAAAAAGTCATATTAAAACTGCATAATTCACTAGTACGACCTCATCTTGAATATTGCGTACAGTTCTGGTCCCCATATTACAGAAAGGACATTGACAAACTGGAAAGAGTCCAGCGTAGAATAACGAAAATGATTCCAAGGCTGAAAAATAAACCTTATGAAGAAAGACTTAAAGAATTAAACTTATTCAGCCTCGAAAAACGAAGGATGAGAGGAGATTTAATTGAAATGTTCAAGATAATTAAAGGATTTGATAATATCAATGCAGAAGATTACATTACTTTTGATCGATCAAATATAACAAGAAGACGTCATACTTTTAAGATTACTGGTAAAAGATTCACATCAAACGAAGCCAAACATTTCTTTTTCAATCGGATCGTTAACGTTTGGAACTCCCTGCCCGCCAATGTCGTCGACAGTAAAACAATTAATACATTCAAAAATAGACTGGACAAATACTTAGAAGCCAATCCGCAACTAAAACATTATTCGTCAACATAGTAAACTTTGAGCAAGTTCCTTCTAATGTACAGTAATTACAAAATCTCGATTCGGAAGGACGTCGCTAGGGGCCTGACATCGCTTGCCAGGTAGTAGTGTTAGTGACAGTAGTAATAGGATAGACTAATCTAATTCCACGCATTTATTTATTTATTTTTACTTATATTACATGGTTGGCCTTCCTCTCCTGCCAGTCGTGGCTGGTGGGAGAATCCCTCACCCTTACTATCCTGTATCCTTCATCCCAGATTAGATAGTGTAGTCTAGTTTATCACAAACAGCCTCGTAAGGGCCAGTAGGCCTGTTGCTGTTTGTTCTTCCTATGTGTTCTTCCTCTTCCTCTTCCTCTTCCTCTTCCTCTTCCTCTTCCTCTTCCTCTTCCTCCTCCTCCTCCTCCTCCTCCTCCTCCTCCTCCTCCTCCTCCTCCTCCTCCTCCTCCTCCTCCTCCTCTCGTTTCTCTCACTAGAATTGCCACGACACCTCTGCCGCCATACCATGTTCCGCCGGGTAAATCAAGGCATAAGGAACGCACTCAACTCACGCGTGCCTTCCACCAGTGTTGTAAAGAGGAAGGACGAGGCTCATTCCTTCTTGAACGCACCCTAGTTGGGACGTGTGTGTGTGTGTGTGTGTGTGTGTGTGTGTGTGTGTGTGTGTGTGTGTGTGTGTGTGTGTGTGTGTGTGTGTGTGTGTGTGTGTGTGTGTGTGTGTGTGTGTGTGTGTGTGTGTGTGTGTGTGTGTGTGAGTGCGTTTCTTCCTTCACGTCTGTTGCTGTTCTAATATTAAATTTGCAAGTAATTTATTCACTTCTTTGGATCATTCACAAAATACAGTGACGTAACGAGATTTTAAAGGTGATGTTTTTATCCTTTTAATTTGAACACTCCTTTGATACCCAACACGCACATGCAACGC
>JAXIVD010009520.1:0-2500 GCA_036785275.1 Cancer borealis | reverse complement strand
AGCGAGGACAGCTTGCAGCGTCACGGGACACAGGGAGTAAAGACACCACCGCCAACACCACCAACATCACCGCCAACACCACCACCACCAACAAACAGAAAAACAGAAGGGAACGTCAGATACACTCAGGTCACGTTGTATTTGTTGATCTACACTACACGTGCGGTACTTAACTGACGTTCAAAACTGTTATTATTGTCTATTTTTGTAAAATTTCTATTAAATATGTAGCAGCGTCGTGCAGCGGGTGTCTTACCTGCCACATAGCCAGCCAGCCTCAGGGATATGCAGCAAAACAAAAGTGCGATGATTTGCAAGTCAATGCAGTCTTCAGAGCTAGTATATATTAATCATCAAGGACAACCAACGTCTTCCTTGATAATGTTCGACTTCAATTATGGATGGATTTTCGAGGAAAGATGGAGGCAAAACTGAGTCCAGAATCGTAATCAGCATGCCCGAGAACACCTTGGTAACAATTTTCATGAATTTTACAAAAGCTTAACCTAACTTAACCTAACTAAAATACGTTTTCTTACCCCTTACGCCCCTTTCACACGACGCAGGTGATGCCCACGTCTGCATTTAAAGGCGGACCCGCTTAAGCTAATTACTGATGTTTTCAATATAACCTTTAACACGGCGCAGGCGTCGCCCACGGGCCGGTGAAATACAGCGCGGGCACCCCTTGATACGCCTCCGCACATTGTGCTAAAAGGTACAGTGTTCAATGAGTGTCTTCACACGTCATAGGCAGGCCCCCCGACACGCGCATTTTTCCATAGGAAACTAATTCAGTAGCCGATTGAGGTTCAAAGTGACTGGTTGTGCGTGACTGTCCCTTTGTACTTAATATGGATGCTGATATTGTAATATGGATGCTGATATTGATACAGAGCAGTTAATATAATTTGTGTAGCAGAGACCAGCTCTATGGGACAAATCAAGGATGAATCCATATTTTACGTCTGTGTCTCCTCGTCTTGTGTAAATGTAATAGGTAAAGAAGACGAAGGCAATTATGGTCCATAATCAATGCGCGCACAACACAAACTGGTGCGGCGCGCAGGTGGAGGGTGGTTTACACACGCGCCGTCTGAAAAGATACGTAGAAGCGGGTGTGTCCGTGTTTATGTGCTGACGCTGGCATCACCCGCGCCGTGTAAAAGAGGCTTTAACTTTTTAGCTGAAATCATGATTTTTTTTTCAATAACTCCAAAAGTATGAGGTTTACGTAAAACAAGTATTGAATAGTAAAGAAAGAGCAAGAGACGGGCATTCTTCTGAACTATAATGAAATGGAATTGGAATGAAAGTATAGAAAATATAGAAAAAAAGTATAGAAAAAATACTATTAATGAGTTGTAATTCACACAAAGTTATACCTAACCTAACCAAACCTAATCTAACCTAACTATATATGCTGACGGTATATTAACTATATAATAACTACATGCTAACTACATGCTAACTACACACTAACTAGATACTAAATATATAACAACTACATACTAGCTAACTATAAACTAGAAGTCGTCGTCTCTATGTATTTTTGTCAATGGATATCAGCATCGGCCAGTAAAGTGAAATAATGGTTATTTGCATTATACATATTAGACAAGCAAGGGTGATATAGGGTTTGATATTATAATAAACATGAAACTGATGCCAGATTAGTGTTCGTCCTGATAGAGAACCTCTATGTAACAATTTTCATGAGATTCGGAGGTGTGGAAATTTTCATGAATATTTTTTCCAGAAGTAAATGTTTTTCAAAATAACTCAAAAGTATGAGGTTTACGTAAAATAAGTATAGAATACAAAAGAAAGACTAGGAGACATCCGTTCTTTTGAGCTATAGTGGAGTATCATTGAGACACCCATTCTTTTGAGCTATAGTAGAAATATCATGATTAAATTATTTTTCAATAACTGGATATAATTACCTCTTGTGATTTATTTTTAATTAATTTACAGTAATAATTCGTCAAAATAGTGAAATTCCTGACAAGTTATAAGAATATTTCATTCCGCTTGTTAGGGTTGCCATAATCTAATTTTTAAACGAAAATATACGTAAAGGACGACGTCTCCTAGTCACCTAGCGCGACTGTACAGTACCTGCTCCTAGCCCACTCACCGCTCCAGTTGTTGTTCTCCCTCTCCGCGCCCCACCTGTTTCTCTCCCTCTTCGCCTGTTCCTCTTCCTCTCCCTCTCCCCGCCCCAGTTCACTTCCCACAACACCAAGCATTTCACGCCCACCATCGTCCTCACACATGACATCTCCCTCAGCCTCCCGTCCACATCCCTACCGGTTCTGCCGCTAATAACTTCCACAAATCGCACACGGCCGCTCACACACACACCTCCACTTCCATTATAGATGACGAGCCAGCGATACGAGGCTAAACGAATAATGAAACAGGTTACATCCGCTGCCCTTCCCTCCTCCCCCTCACCATCCCATACAGGCCACAAGGGTGATGAAAGCATATAAAC
>JAXIVD010009519.1:12500-15247 GCA_036785275.1 Cancer borealis | reverse complement strand
TGTATGTGTGTGTGTGTGTGTGTGTGTGTGTGTGTGTGTGTGTGTGTGTGTGTGTTGTACAGACAAGCAAACAGACACGCACAAAAAAAAAAAGAATAAATAAATAAAAATATATATAATGATAAGAGAGAAAGAAGAGAGAGAGAGAGAGAGAGAGAGAGAGAGAGAGAGAGAGAGAGAGAGAGAGAGAGAGAGAGAGAGAGAGAGAGAGAGAGAGAGAGAGAGAGAGGTGAGAGGAAATCAGTAACAGGTGAGGGTATAATCTTAATTACAGGTGATTATCAGGTGAAACAGAGCGAGGAGTCAAGATAACGATAACGAAGATGAATAACAGAAACGTGATAAAGATGAGAATGGAGAAGAATGCGATGAAACGTAATAAGAATGATGGGAATAGAGAAAAATAGGAAGAGTAGCGAAGCGTGAAAGGAGGTTATAGAAAATATAATAAAAGAATAAATAAAGGAATATGTATAAGTAAAATGAATGGAGGTAATAAAAGATAATGATGATAATTAAAGGTTTAAGAATAGATAGAATAAATTGGTGTAAATGTGAAGGAATTGGAATAAAAGAAATATTTGTAAACGGAACATAATGATTACTTAATAAACTGAATAAAATGACCTTTTAACACAATCACAAAACAAAAGAAACAAGAAAAACAAACAAAAAATAAATAATAATAATAATAATAATAATCTTACATTTCAATATCTAATACCTTTAATATTTTCAAACTAACTTTATATATATTTTTGTTCTACTTATATTTCTATTTAATTTAATTCTATCACCCTTTTCTCATTTTCTATAAACTCAACCATTTATAGATCCACAAATATACTTAGACATATACTCATTATTTCATTATCTCATTTATACTCATTATCTTCTATCAATTATACTCAACATCATCTTCTCTCACTTATATAATGCAAGATTACCTTAAACCACATCATTTTTCATCTAATATAAGAAATCTATCCTAATATATTCTCTTCTTCATCCCTTTCGTCAGTCTATCCTGTCAGCATCTTATTCTATCAATCCTTCTGTTAATCTTCCTCCTCTTCTTCCTATCCCAAACCATCCTTCCTCTTTTCCCCTCTATCTCCCCTCCTTCATCCCATATCATCAGTCCTTCAGTTAATATTCCTCTTTTACCCTCTTTCTTCACCTCCTTCATTCACTTCGTCATCCCTTCACCCTCCCATTCCTTCATCCTCTTTCCTATCCTATCTTCCCTTCTTTCATCCCCTCAATCATCCCATCAGCATCCTATTCTATCATTCTTTCAGTTAGTCTTCCTCTCTTCTATCCCATCATTCTCTTTTCCCCTCTCTATCTCCCTTCCTTCATTCTTTCACCATCCCACTCAATTATTCATTCAGTTAATCTTTTTCCTCTTTCCTATCCCAACCTCCATCTATTCCCTCTTTATGTCCCCTTCTTTCCCCTCTACCTTCCCATCATTCAGCATTCCACTCCATCAACCTCTTCCCTTACCCAGCCTTCCCCTCTCTTTTCCCCTCTTCCTTTCCCTCCTTCCGCCCTCCGTCACCGCCGCTGGGGACCGTAAGAGACAATCCCCTGCGTTGCCTCAATCAGTCTCCCAACGCACCTTGCTGGAGCCTCTCAGGTGTGGCGGCAACAGGTGAAGAAAGGTTACTCGGGCGGGGAGGGGGAGAAAGAGAAAGAGAAAGAGAAAGAGAGAGAGAGAGAGAGAGAGAGAGAGAGAGAGAGAGAGAGAGAGAGAGAGAGAGAGAGAGAGAGAGAGAGAGAGAAAACTAGTGAATACTTTGGTATTTCTTATGTTAAAGTCAATCTTGTTAAACCTTTATTATATTATATTGTGTTTTTAGAATTCCATCACTGATCTCTTACACCTTCCTCTTACTTGTTTAATAAATTTCATTCTTCAACTCGCGTCTCACTCTCCACAAAAGAGGAAAAAATAAAGAAAGAAAGATGAATAAATACAAAATAGAAATAATTATAATACCAATAATCAGCTGTTGATCCTTTTGTAACCTTTTGTAACTTTCAAAATATTTTCCCACACTTAAACTTTCATTTCATTTATCTATTTAGTGATATATCTATTTATTTTTTCATAATTATCAGCCATTAAAAAAAAATATTGATGATTTTCAATAACATTTCTTTTCGATACATTAAAAATAAACAAATAAATTGAAATTGGTGTTGATCTCTTGTTTTTTCTTTATTTTGAGATGAGGGGAAGAGGTGAGAGGAGATGAGAGGAAGTGAGGTGAGGTGAGGGGAAGTGAGGAGAAGGGAGAGGAAGAAGTGAGAGGAAGTGAGAAGAAGGGAGAGGAAGAAGTGAGGGGAAGTGAGGGTAAGAGGTGAGGGGAAGTGAGAAGAAGAGGGGAAGAAGTGAGGGGAAAAATGAGGAAAGTCGCAAAGTTTATATTTACTCTTATATTCTGTTTTGATCTTTCCTCAACTTCCTTGATCTTTTTTTCTTTATTTTTGTCTTTATTTACTGTTCTTGAGACGAGAGGGAGTGAGGGAGTGAGGGGTCGTTGGCAGCACACGTGTCCCCTCAGGTAACAACAGTGTGATGCTAATGTGGTGGTGTGGTGGTGTGGTGGGGTGGTGTTAAAAGTTATATTGAAACCTGGACGAATCAAGTTTTTCTTTTTTTTTCGTTTTTTTTTCTTTCGTTTTTTTGTATAATTATTGGAGAGAAATAAGAGGTAATGAGATTTTTCCTTAATATA
>JAXIVD010009519.1:2500-7500 GCA_036785275.1 Cancer borealis | reverse complement strand
CTCCCTCTCTGCCTCCATTCTCTCCTCCCTCCATCCTCTATCCTATCCTCTTCCCTTCTCCCCTCCTCTCTCTCCTCTTGTCTCCCTCCATCCTATCCTCTTTCCTCCCTCTCTCTCCATCCTATCCTATTTTCTCTCTCCTTTCATTCTCTCCTTCCTATCCTTTCTTCCTCTTCCTCCTGAGAGAGAGAGAGAGAGAGAGAGAGAGAGAGAGAGAGAGAGAGAGAGAGAGAGAGAAGAGAGAGAGAGAGAGAACACTGAGTAAATTGTAATATTCACCTTGATTACCTGCCTCTTGTGTGCACCTGTATAAATTTCCCACCTGTTGAAAATGGACCCTCACTCCCCCTCGCCCCCCTCCCCCCAAAAAAAAAAACTAAAAAAAAACCGAAAGCGTAATTTTCTGAGTTAGGTTAATTACGTCCTCTTGCGATAAAAAAAATAATTACTTGATAAAAAAAAAAAAAAAAAAAAAAAAAAAAAAACTTAATTCTAGTAACATGAAGGGTGAGTTTGTATGTTTGTTTGTTCGTCTATTTTTTTTATTTATTATTTATTTATATTCTCGCTGTCTCTCTCTCTCTCTCTCTCTCTCTCTCTCTCTCTCTCTCTCTCTCTCTCTCTCTCTCTCTCTCTCTCCCATCATGGCTATTTATACTGGATCGGGCGTGCCGGGAAGACGGGCGGAGGAGGACGAGAAGACGGACTAGTGGGCGGGAAGAGGAGGAGGAGGAGAGGAGGAGGAGGAGGAGGAGGAGAAGGAGAAGAAGAAGGAGGAGAAGGAGGAGGAGGAGGAGGAGGAGAAGGAGGAGGAGTGAGCGGGAAAGCGAATTAGCGGACGGACGAATTAGCGGACATGCAAACGGATCTTTGGATTAGCGGATTACCGGACGAATGAGCGGATTAGCGGACGGATGGATTTGCGGATTAGCGGACGAGCGGATCATCGGATTATCGGACAGACGGTGTGGTTAGAAGTCCCTTTCACTACCACCCACTGTTCCTCTATGATCTATCAGCGCCCCCTGCTGCTAGGTGGCCGCTGCACCCTCCTTGTCGATGGTATCAGTGGTCCTGCAAGGCTCGACCCCCCACCGACCTCCTGGCACCTCACCACGCCCCCCCGCACCTCACCACGCCCCCCCGCACCGCCCCCCCGCCCCCCCACGGCTCTGGTCTAATGTAGCGTGTGATGGACGTTCGTTTATACCGCGCACTGCATCACTAAATTGAATTACATGGACAAGTAGAAATAGAAAAGCATTGCATGGAGATAATTATGGGTGTGGCTTGTGAATGTTGGCTGTGGTTTTTTCTTTTTTTCTTTTTCTTTTATCTTTTTTTTTTGCCTTGTAGTATTTTGGTTTTTGGTTTTTTAGTATTTGTGTTTCTTAGATTTTTTATAATGCTGTTTTTTTTAATGTTTTTTTTTCTTGCCCTGTATTATTTTTTTTTATCCTTTCTTTTTTATTCTTGTTTTTTTTCCCTCGCTCGTTGTATTTTCCTTCTCATTTTTTTTTTTATTATATTACAATAGTTTTTCTTCCAATATATTGTTTCTCATTTCGTTGTTTTTTTTTCATTTCCATTTGCTTCCGGTTTTAATTTTTTCTTACTAGCTTTGCAAAATGTGAGTTTAAAGATGATTTTTGTGTTTTAAAATTTCTAAGCTACTTTTTACATGTTTTTCGTTCATATTTCCATCACTTTTTACTATATCTTCCCTTTTCATATATTTTCTTTCCTACACAAGTAAACACACACTGAATCACTCTTAAATCCTCGTCACCCTCGTCACACTGCATCACGTCACTCTTAACTCCTCCTCGTCCTCGTCACACTCATCACACTGCACCACGTCACTCTTAACTCCTCCTCGTCCTCGTCACACTCATCACACTGCACCACGTCACTCTTAACTCCTCCTCGTCCTCGTCACACTCATCACACTGCACCACGTCACTCTTAACTCCTCCTCGTCCTCGTCACACTCATCACACTGCACCATGTCACTCTTAACTCCTCCTCCTCCTCGTCACCCGTCCACAGGTAAACACACACACTGGCTCACACCTTTATAAACTACGTACACCTTTACACATAGCCAGGTGTATGTAGCGGCCAGGTAAACTGATTAACATTACCTTTCCTCATAATTAGTTATTAATCTCGAGTTAACGTTAATTGGATGACCTAACTTGTTACCTGGATTACATATTGTTATCTTTTACTTACACGAGTGACAGATTCAGTGACGTGGATGGATGTATAGTAAGTTATCATTTTTATTATAATGTACGATAGTTTATGACAAAAAGGTGGACGGTATAACTCCACCTTCCATACAGGTAATTATCTATCACAGGTGAGCATGTAATAGATAACACTGTATACACATTAAATGATAAATAACTATGATTATTTTTTTTAGTTATCCTTAAGCGACTGTTAACTGGTAATCAGTTTTTTTTCTAGTTATCCAAAATCTACAGTTAACTGGTAATTATTTTTTCCTAGTTATCCTTAATCTAATGGTAACTGGTAATTATATAAAGGTAATTTTACACTCATAAAGGTGGAGGACATTAATATCACTAATTAGTTATCCTAAAAAAGGTGAATGATAGCTAATAATAGATCACAAGTTAGTTATCAGGTGAATATAAATTAGTTATCCAACACAGGTGAATGATAACTAATAATAGATCTCAAAGTACACTGAGCATGACTCCTTTCAATTAGTTATCAGGTGAACACAAATTGGATAACACTTTAGTACATCAAGAAGAGTAGATAACCTCACTAATGATGTTAATTATCTATCTGGTCTATGTACATTAAATAATAGATGTTGTTTATACATATCACGTACACTTAATGACATCATCTCTCTTTTATTGTATATTTTTCATCTCTCTTTTATCAATATCTTTTTTAATTCTATCTATTTATCATATTTTTACAGGTAAGGTAAGGTGAACAAGGAAGCTTAAAAAAATCAATAAGCAAAAGCCAGTTATAATTTGATATTCCCCCAAAAATTATTTAAAGAACGAATATGAAAAAAAGTTGACGAATATATTTACCTTCCCCCGCTAATTAGCCCACGGACAGGTGTTACGAAACTCGCCTCACCAGGTAAGATGTGCAAGAAAACCTTATATTAATCCAACAAGTAAGGAAAAAAATAAAAAAGGAATAAAAAGATAGAAGATAAAGATAAAATTAACATTATAATGAATAAGACTGTAATTCTAACCACTTTCAACTCCCTCACTCACTCACTCCTTCCCTCACTCACTCTCACTCCCTCCCTCTCACACGCCATCTCACTCCCTTCCACTCCCTCCCTCTCACACATCATCTCACTCCCATTCACTCTCTCCCACTCCCTCCCTCCCAGACGACCAGCAGCCCCACCAATCAGCTTAACCGTCAGTGTATCGGGCGGTAAGTCAGTCAGCCAGTCAGTCAGTCAGTGTACAAAGGCTTAGATATTCACTTACACTGTATATCTTACCCTTAGGATATACACTCCCTCTCCTCCCCTCCCCCTATCCTTACCCTTACCCTCTCTCTCTCTCTCTCTCTCTCTCTCTCTCTCTCTCTCTCTCTCTCTCTCTCTCTCTCTCTCTCTCTCTCTCTCTCTCTCTCTCTCTCCAGCATCCACACAGCGGGAGGTAGTGGTTCCTTCAGCAGACAGGTTGAAGGAGGGAGGGAAGGAGGGAAGGAGGGAGGGAAGGAGGGAGGGAAGGAGGGAAGGAGGGTAGGAGGAAGGGGAGGAGGGAAGGAAGAGAGGGAAGAAGGGAGGATGGAAGTAAGGATGTATGGAAGGAATGAGGAAGAATAAGAAATAGAGAGGAAGTATATGAGAGGTGAAGGAAGGATGAGAGAAAGGTAAGGAAAAGGGGCACTGGGTGATAAAGAAGGAAGAAAGATAAAGAAGAGATGAGAAGAGAAGAGAAGGAGATAAAGAGAGAAAACAAAATAATAATAAGAAAAATAAATAGATAAAAAAAGTTTGGTTAAAATTTTCAAATACAATGTGATTTCTATTAATTTATCTTTTTTCTGAACTCTCTTCCCTTCCTTTCTTTCTTTTCTATTTTTTTCCTTTCCTTTCCTTTCTTTCCCTTCCCTTTTCCATCTCTTTTCTTCCCTTCCTTCCCTTTCTTTCCTATCCCTATCCTTCCCTTCCAATCCCATCCCTTTTCTTCCCTTCCCTACTCTCCCTATTCCTTTCTTCTCTACCCTTTCCCTTCTCATCCCTTCCTTCCTTTCCCATCCCTATCCTTCCCTTCCTTTCCTATCCCTTCTTTTCTTCCCTATCCCTTCCCTTCCCTTTCTACTGTTACTCCACCTTCCCCAGACATACCCTTCCCCCTTCCCCCCCATTCATCCCCCTTCACCTACCCTCCCTCCAGACTGTCTCCCCAGCTAGCCCCAGGTCACGTGGTAGGTAGTACACCCGGTTCTTCCTCCTCCTCCTCCTCCTCCTCTTCCTCCTCCTCCTCCTCCTCTGAGTGCGGATCAACAAGGGTTTTGAATCTCTTCGAAGCTATTTTTGCGTGTCTGAAAATTGAGTTTGAGGAGTGAGATTATTCTTGCTCTCTCTCTTCTCTCTCTCTCTCTCTCTCTCTCTCTCTCTCTCTCTCTCTCTCTCTCTCTCTCTCTCTCTCTCTCTCTCTCTCTCTCTCTCTCATCTGAAATCGAGAGGAAAAAAAAGAGAGAGAGTGGTAGAGAGAGAGGGAGAGAGAGAGGCACATTATCACAGCCATTGGAAAACAAAACTGTAAATCTTGCCAGCATCGAGACCTATGATAGAGTTGGACTTATTATGATGATGAGATAGCAAGGGGCATGCGGCACTTAATGTGTAAGAGGCGTCATTTGGGTCCTGGGTTCCACGGCTATAAGAACCACCCCTTAACCCAGCCTCTAAGTAGAAGTTGGAGTCGTGAGGCAGAACTTATGAGCACCAGGACGGATAAATGACTAAG
>JAXIVD010009518.1:12500-15252 GCA_036785275.1 Cancer borealis | reverse complement strand
ATGGAAAAACATTTTGAAAGTTGTACGTATGTATGTGGAGAGTATTTGTGTGTATGTGATTGTTAGAAAAGGTAGTAATGTCAGAGAAGACTAGACTACTTTGAGCACTGAAGAAATAAATAAACCCAAACAGTCGCAGCTAACTAAGTCAATGAGGAAAAATAACACACTAAGGTATGTACGTGTTGTGGCTGTCTGTGTGTATGTGTGTGTGTGTGTGTTGTGTGTGTGTGTGTGTGTGTGTGTGTGTGTGTGTGTGTGTGTGTGTGTGTGTGTGTGTGTGTGTGTGTGTGTGTGTGTGTGTGTGTGTGTGGTGTGTGTGTGTGT
The DNA here is from genome assembly GCA_036785275.1 of Cancer borealis. Lineage (NCBI taxonomy): Eukaryota > Metazoa > Arthropoda > Malacostraca > Decapoda > Cancridae > Cancer > Cancer borealis. Next base: position 14,925 of record JAXIVD010009518.1, on the reverse strand, counting down.
GTGTGTGTGTGTGTGTGTGTGTGTGTGTGTGTGTGTTTGTTTGTGTGTGTGTGTGTACGTGGTTTTGGCTGTCTGTCTGTCTGTCTGTGTGTACGTGTTTCGACGGGCCTGTCAAGAAGAAAAAGAGAGTAAAAAAAGCTGTTCCAATCACAGAAAAAGTAAAATAAGAAATGTGTATGTATGTGTGTGTGTGTGTGTGTGTGTGTGGTGTGTGTGTGTGTGTGTGTGTGTGTGTGTGTGTGTGTGTGTGTGTGTGTGTGTGTGTGTGTGTGCTCTAGGTATTGATCTCGCTCCACGCTGCTACAGGTCGCTCCAGCCACCTCACTCTCTTCCTATCAGAGCCTCAGCTGACCTGTTGACCTTCTTCCTCCTCCTCCTCTTCCTCCTCCTCTTCTTCCTCTTCCTCCTCTTCCTCCAGCCAAGTGTTACTCTCACCTATGTATTCCTCCTTTTAAAAATTCATATCTTCCTCCTCCTCTCCCTATTCCTTCTCTTCCTCCTCCTCCTCCTCCTCCTCCTGCACCTCCTCCTGCACCTCCTCCTCCTCCTCCTCCTCCATCTCCTTCTTTCTGCTTCATGTTAGTCCTTCACCTTTTCCCTATTCACCAGTTATTCTCATTTTCCCTCTTTTCTTCTTCCTAACTCTCTCTCTCTCTCTCTCTCACGTCTCTCTCTCTCTCTCTCTTCTCTCTCTCTCTCTCTCTCTCTCTCTCTCTCTCTCTCTCTCTCTCTCTCTCTCTCTCTCTCTCTCTCTCTCTCTCTCTCTCTCTCTCTCTCTCTCTTTTCCCTCTTCTTTTCACGGTACGATGAGAGAATGGGTGGGATGGTGTAAGGATGGGAGGGCGGAGGGATGATGTGGGGTAGGAAGGGAGGGTGGAGGGGATGATGAGGAGAGGGGAGGAGGGGGGGAAGGGGCAGTGAAAGGACTATATAAAAGGTAGCTGGAGGGAGATAGGAGTGCAAAGAAAAATATGTGTTGGTGGCTGGCCGCGAAAGATAAGAAGGTAAGCGAGAGAGAGAGAGAGAAGAAAAAAAAAGGAAGAGAGATACAAAGAAGGAAGGAAGAGAAGGACAGAGACGAAGGAAAGGAATGAAGGAGGGGACTGCAAGGAGAAAGAATTATTAGTGTGGAAATGAAAAAAATAGTGAGAAAAATTGAAAGGTTAAGTAATTTCTGATGGAAAGGAAGAAATGGGAAAAGAAAAAAAATAATAGTTTTGTGACACGCCTGATCGAACTGATGGGAATAGGAAAGACTTGAAAACACATGGAAAAAACCGAAAATATCTGAAAGGTGAAATCAAATTATAGAAAAAGGGTTGAGGAGGAAGAATTCAAGCGAGGGAGGAGGAGAGGAGGGGGGGAGGAGGAGGAGGAGTGAGAGTAGGAGGAGGAGGAGGAGGGAGGAGGAGGAGGAGGAGTGGAGGAGGAGGAGGTGGAGGAGGAGGAGGAAGGAGGAGGAGGAGGAGGAGGAGGAGGGAGGAGGAGGAGGAGGAGAGAAAAAGACGAAGAAAAAAAAAAGAAGAAAAAAAAGAAAAAACAACACTAACAAAAAGAAAAGTAGAAAAAAAAGAAAAAAACAAGCAGACAAAAATTTAATAGACAAAAAAAAAAAAAAATAAATAAAAAAAGGAAAAGATTGAAAAAAAAAAATAAAACGAAACAGAAAATGGAAATAACAGAACAGAAAATGAAGGATTATGAAAAAGAAGAAGACAGTGACGCGTGAAGGTGAAATAAAAAGGGAATAGTAAGGAGTGAAAGATTTATTAAAGAAAGTGAAGGAGGAAGGGAAGAGGAGAGAGAGGAAGAAAGGAGACAAGAGAACCCAACGTGGGAGGCAAAAGACCAGGAGATTAAAAAAAGACGAAAATCGGAGGAAGAAAAGAAAGAGGGAGGAAAGGAAAATTACAGGAAAATAATGAAGGGGAAATGCAATTTGGAGGAAAAACGAGGGAGGGGAAAAAAGAGGAAGAAGAGAGTATATGATAGAATTAAGGACGAAAAACAGGGTGACATAAAAGGAGAGGAGGAGGAGGAGGAGGAGGAGGAGGAGGAGGAGGAGAGGAGGAGGAGGAGGAGGAGGAGGAGGAGGAGGAGGAGGAGGAGGTGCTTAAGAGGAAGTAGGATTTGTAAGAGATGAGGAAAGAGATGAGATAGAAAAAAAAACCCAAAAAACATGAGAGGAAAATAAGAACAAAAGAAAAGATAAATGAAAGAAAAAAAAAACAGGAGAAGGAATGAAAATGAAAAGAAAGAAGGGAAGAGGAGGAAATGAAAGGGAGGGAAAGGGAAACAAGTAAGGAAACAAGTCGAGAAAAAACACCATGAGAGGAAAGGAAGGAAAAGAACACGGAAGGCTAAGATGGAGGACCAAGAGAAGAGAGGAGGAAGAGGAAGGAACAAGGAGGAAGGAGGTAGGGAG